>JAWQUT010000310.1:766221-783721 GCA_033807755.1 Ellobium chinense | reverse complement strand
GGGCGTAATATAGCCGTAATCGTGCTGACACGCCGTAAAACACAACCTCAATCAATCAATCAATCCTGCCGAGTAGCATCTTGTTTGTATACTTTGTACATAATAATGTCTTTATCTGTCATTATCCAAGGAGAATGTTACATTAACACACAATCTGACAGTGTACAACGTCTTCCTCTGTCATAGTTCGTGGTGACTTATCCACACACTTGCTTACATAAATACACTTTATACAAAAATATCTTCCCTTGTCGTTATCCAAGGTGACTTAAATCAACACGCTTGCTTGAACTTTATACTAATGTCTTTTTACTTATTTCTTAGCTCATTGTTAAGTCACATTTTATAGCTAATTTGGTTCAAGTTCATTGTTACTGAGAAGACTGTCATTGTTATCACAATCCGAACACTGACACAAATCTGTGCAGGGGACATCAGCATTCCTGCAGGAGCACTTTCTATTATTGCAGCCATTTTACTTACATTGGCAATGGGCAAAGGTAAGAATGTTCTCTAGTGCAGGAGGGAGAGTCATCCAGTCAATGACTAGGTCGTTGTTTTGTAATGACCAGCCATGTTGGGTTGGAGAGGGGGCATTTATCCATTGTTGCAATGCTCTCCTATAAATACAAGCTTGGTAGTGTGTACGTTTAATGTGCAATAACAGCGAGTCTTTGTTTGGGGGTAAAGAAACATCGGATTTGCTTCCAAGACGAAACCAGTTGTATCGAGCTTGATCGACAGACTTACAAGAGTTATGTCCATAAAACTGGCAAGTGAACTTCTCCAAGGGCTCGACAGTGGATTTCTCACAATCCCATGACAATCCCAGCTTTTGAAAAGCATCACTGTGTTTGGGGAGAAGACTGACTCCTTTTATTTTGCCTTTGTTGCGGAAAGCACTTACACTGTCACATCCTGTGAAAACATCGAGACTGAGGAGAGCGCGGCAAGTAGCTTCATCTTTTTGACTGGCAATCTCTGAGACCGAAATGATGCGATTACCAGGATTCACAAAAATCTTTGCAACTATATCTTGCTGGTGACACAAGGACAGTACCAAAACATCAGTGTCGGGAGTGTGGATGGTGATCTGATTAGACATGCTAGAAGCATGAGAGGCATGGGGTAGCATTCTGGTGTCTGCCTCTTCATGATCGCATTCCAGTTCAGGGATTTCTTGGACTGTCACAACATCATTTACAGTGCTTAATGAGTGACAGAAAGAATCATGGGCTATGAACAGTCTTGTTTTCAAGAAGTTGAGATGGAACTAGACACCACTGTCCTCAGGACAGAAACTTGTGAAACTGCTTCGGTGTTCAGGGCCTGTGATCTTGATAACTTGTACACCCTTCTGAGATCTCTTCATTCTTTCCTGTCCTTTGATGCTTTCATGTGGGTAACAAAGTCTACTCGGCCTGATGCATCTTTCCCACCACAGGCAACAATCTTCCTCAGGACCTCTGTTGCAAGTTCACCAAATGTGCAAGGAATGTTCTTCATTTGTTGCTGCATGACCATACCATCCACGCAAGCTGAGTGCCCAGCGGTAGAGTGGCCAGGACCCGGAGGCGGGACCCCAGTCTGGGCTGGGGATACGGAATAGGGTGGGTGTTCATCTTAGTGAGCATTCGCTAACCCCGCTCGCTTGCAACAGCAAACCGGTCCGGGATCTTTATCTTTTTTCTTTACCCAATGGACCGATCGAGTCACAACTACCGCACGCAGGCCCCATACCATTGGTAACGAATACTTCTGGTGTTCGCGTGGCACTAGTAAGTACGTCATGAGTCCCTTTATAATTTCAGCTTTGTGATTGTGCTCGCTCGCAGCCTTAGACCCTTCGGAGAACGGGGGCGGTCCGCAGAGCCACCGATTTCTTAGGGCGGGTGGCCCTTCATCCCACTTCCCCTCGAACGCAGACTACCCCCGTGGAGTGGCGAGTCGGGGTAGCCAGCTAGGACCTCATTGCACCCAGAGGCCCGAAAGTAGGCCCAGTCATTGGCCTGCCGGCACGGTGATCCTAAGCGGGGATAAGCTACGACTCCACACCCCCATTTCAATTCGGCCGGAGGATACCACCCGTCCGGCCCCATAGGAGTTCATAAAAAGCCTCTTTGCAACTCTCGGGTTTCCCCTCCTGTGTTCTTTGGAGGGGCGACTTGGCGAACTCGGTGGGCGTGGAATTGACCACACGAAATGATCAGTCACCCGACCATACCATCTATCACTGTTACAGATGTGGTATCAATGGGTGGTGTAGTGAGCAGTGTTGTGAATGTTGTTCTAAGTAATGCATAAGTGCTGCCTTGCTGGTTTTACACATAGTTCCATCATAACTGGCAAGAGACTGTGAAACTGTGCACAGATTATATCTAAGCAAGTCTTTTACATCCACATCTCTAACTTTTGCAATCATCAGCAGACGCATAAGCAGGTTTGGATTTCCTTTCAGGGTGACAATTTTCTCTCTTTGTATTTGTCATGCTGACCTTTCCGATGAATGAAAAGGTTTTAAGTTTCTGGAGTTTTATGGGCTGTAGAACATTCTTTGAATCTGACTGGAGACGTTCTCTTGCAAACTGGAGAAAGGCAGTTTCCCCTATGTCGAAAGCATTTCTTACGTCAGAGTAGACATCTTCTGGTGCAACACAGCCACTGCTAATGTTGAATAAGCTATCATCTTTATCATCAGCACTGAAAGGATTGTACATGGCTTCTATGGATGAACACACTTCTCTTACCTGTTTCTCATCATTTTCAATGCGGGTGTGATCAAATTCCTTTTTTACGTCTGGCTTCTTCTGTTTTGCCAGCCATTTCTTCACACTTTTAGCTTATGGCTGCCCTTTCTGGACAAGAAAGTATCCATCGGTGTACTGCCCCTTTGTTTAGTGTCATGCCAGTTAGTCCACCTTTTGTTTTTGAAAATCTGTTGCAAGTTTGCTTAATGATTTGGTCACATGCAGTTTGAGAAGATGGAACACCATTAGGACGTTGTACGCAAACTCTCCATTCATGAAATGGTGATGGATTTCTTCACATGTATTTTGAAGACTCTACATCTCAGACCAGTAGACTGGAAGATAGCGAGAATAATTCACACGGTCATATGCAAATAACCAAGGAAGGATCATCCTTATTGATGCCAAATGCAAATTCCAGTTCCCTTCTCTTGTAGCACGAATGAACAACAGGAGTTTTTCAACCATGTCTATATAGGATGACCAGTAAGCAAATGTTGGATGTATGTTCGAAGCGTCATGAATGTACTGATGATATTCATTATTCATCTGTTGAAACTCAATGCCGCTGACAAGATCATCAAACTCAGATGTTGGGAATGTTCTGTGCAGCTTTTGACAGAGATCTAAAATTGTAGTTTTTCTATCATCTGTTAAGGTTTCCGGAAAGGCCTGCCAACTTAGTCTCTGAAGAGCTTCGTACATGATCTTGTGAGCACGAACACTTCTATTATAGTGATGTGCACTTGTCACTCCACTCAAGGAGCCTGCTGCCACGAGACCTGATTCGATAAGCACATTTTCAAAACCAGACTCTTGAAATCTCTTACCTAAAACCCCTAGAAAAGCCATTGATGTGTGGAAATCCCCTAGGCGTATAACAATTCTTTTCAGAAATGCACTGTTCTGCCAACGGATTTGTTGAGCTTTTGCATAGATGGCTTGATCCATGACAAGCACAATATGTTGCAGCTGCAGTTCATTTGCAATCTCAATACTCCTCTGCAGGATGCAGTACACTGTATTCATTTGTGTTGGAGAGGCATCAATGATGGGAAGATAGCCAATGTTTGCATGAACTTGAATAGCATCTTTGGCAAGTACAGTATTAAATCCTGTCCACCATGGCAGTTGATTTTCTGTGATCTCAGGAAGTTTTGACAAACAAAATGCCAAGTCGGTAAAATTGGGTTGCTTTAGTAGCTTGAAACTTTCATCACCCATGAGCTCCACTTCCTCCATTGTCACTGGGCCTTGTTTGTTGTTGTTTACATAAGCAAGCATTTATGAGGGTGGTGGAGAAATTGTTCTGCATTTACTTCTTGGCAATGACATTTTGTCAGATAGGTCAGTGTTGTTATCTGGAGAAGATCTTTGTATTATTATTCCATTTGTGTTATGAGTGGTCCCACTGCCAGATAGAGTTTCCTCACCAAAGTCATTGTTGTCCCATGCCTGGGTTGAAAACAATCCACTTTTCATTTTGGGAGGAGCTATTTTATCCCTGTTCATTTGAAGGGTGGCAAGAGCTGTGTCATGTTCCAATACACTCGAATGTAAAACACAATGACCGAGGCCATTAATTTAGAATTCCAATTAACTTGGAGGAATTTGTCAAGTGACGGATAGTCATTCCTAGTGCTCAGTGTTTTGGAGTCTGCTATTTGCAGTTGCTATGAAGATAAATGATGTCTTGTGCAATGGACAGAATTATCCTTTCATGCTGAGGTGATAGACTGACTCTTTCTTCTGTGACATCTTCAGGGAGGCCTGCAATCCATGCCAGGAAATTGTAAACTGGCAGAGGAACTACCAGTTTTGCATTTTCTAGACCTAAATCACTAGCAGTTGGGGGCCAGCAATTTGGAAATGTAGAGCATGAAATTGTGTTCTTTAAAATGTTAGCAGCATGATAAATAGTCTATATCTCTGCTTATCAAGAGTAGATCTATAACTCCTGTCTGTGTCACATTCACTCTCATCTGAACTGCTATTTGTCTCATATTCACTATCATCTGGAACCAAATTCTGGAGGTGCCGATATTCTCCACTGTCACAGAAGACAACTTCCGATTCATTTCTTCTGCTGGGTTTTACAAACTTGATCTGAGGATAGGCTTTCTTTATCTTTCTCTTAAAATTATGATTCCTATATCCTACAGCATCAACCCCTTCAACCCGTTTTACTGTTTGAATGAATAAGTCTGTCAGTGACTTCATTCTCAGAACTTCACCTCTAGTAACTATTCTTTCCTCCAACGTTTTCTTTGCGAAGACTCGAAATGATGAATCAAATACATTATCCATGACATTCCCATCTCTACTGTCTTGGTTTGCATCCAGGATTTTTATGTACCTTTTGTGGCAGGAATGGTGATACCTGAATTCAATGGCAACAAGATCTTTATCCTGTAGCTGTATCAATAAGGCTTCATGTCTCCATGCCTTTGCTGCATCTACTAGTTTTGACTGACCAATTTCAAACAGGCTCAAGTTTTCCTTTCGGCGCTTTTGTGAATGCTTCTCTACAACATATCTCTCTTTTCTGCATATGATGCATACTTCAGGAAGAACATCGGAGCATTTTCCTGCAGGAGTCTGAGTTGACGGAGGCATTTGTGACTGGGTTTCTGAGCGAAGAAATCGCTTCCTGGGTGGTGATGTGTAGTAGTGACAGTTGTCGTCCATGGCAGCCTGGTTTCCCATCCTATCAGCAAGCTCCAACTCCTCCTTCGATTTTCTTCTGTTCTGTTTACTCTTTATTCTTCTTATATTCGTGAAGTCCATATAACATTCTCTGTGATAACCCAGCTGGGCACATGATTGTAGGACAACACTAACAGTCGAGTCAGTTTCGTTAACACTGATCACTAGATCTTGATCTAGATCATGCTTCTAAATGAAAACTCTTGCTAATGAACCTTCTAATGATGACCACAAACCTAATGATTCTCGAAATTTCATCCAACTTTTCAAAGACAACTGAATTATTTTGCTTACTACATCTTTCTTAGTGTACATACAGCATTCCATCATGGAGGCAGCCATTTTGGATTTCGCGGCGAAAGGCTCAATTCCATTGGTTGATTAGAATAGCATTGTTTAAGTGACAAACTCAATTCGCATCATTAATTATTATTTATTGGTACAGTTTACATACAAAGTATACAAAAATGTGCAAGACTTGAAATGACAACATTGGTTTTTTGTAAAGGGGAGATGCATAAGAGCTTGCATGCAAAAACTCAGTTTATTCCCTGCAGGTGCGTAAGGAATGACAAGCTACAAGTTTGGTTCCATGGCCTACAGGTACAGCTGTTTTCTAGGGTCATGCGTGCCTGACACACGTGTCCGTCACACGTGACCACCAGCCACTCACTGACTGGGTGCTCCACTGTTTTCCAACCAGAACCATTGCGTTCTACCAATCAGCGTACCGCGTTGGGCTGGTGCCACCAACCATAATCATGTTGTCAGAATCTGTCCAATGTTCTGAACAAATGAGAGCAGAATTTGCATGTTACCTAATTAGTAGGCACTGATTACTCGGATCTGGCAGGTGTGTCCATGTTTGTCTGCTCTACGACGGAGTATCCACAACGATTATACCGGTATACAGGGGCGTATCCATACTTCCTGTGACTAACTTTGAAGATCTGATACGATCTCGGATCCATATCTTAACATAGTGCATGCCAATCTCTCAGAACTTCCAAATAGGGTTTGGCAGATAAACTACGACATAAAACATTCTGCTGATTGAATGTGCCTACACGCACAACACAAAATCCAAATTAAGGTGTCTCTTACTGCTAATGATTGCGGTCTCCAAACCCTAGCAACTCCTACCTACTCGCAAGATTTGGTACTCTTAGAGCGTTTGTCTGTTTTTGGGTGAAAGGATGCATTCCTTTTTTTATTTTTATTCTGAGGATTCCGCTATCCACGCGTGGAAAGACTAATTTCAAGATCAATATATGGGCATACATAATTTTATTTTGAGATAGGATCGGCTGGTTATTTGGTGGTATTTATAATCCTCTAGAGAGGGTCATTTTTTCGGGGGCATTCACAGAATCCGCCAACAAATTCCCTACATGAAGAACATAAAGGATGAGCCTGAGTTATTTCGGGGGACATTGCAATATCATTGGTCGCTGGGAGAAATACGAGTATTATCTCTGGGATGGTGATTTCACAGAGAAGGAATACTGTTGTGGCTCCCCCAACTGGTGTGCTGTTGCTTCACTAATATTTGTGTCGTTACTCCACTTGGTGTTGTTGAATGGGGCGTTGGAGACAATTCCCCTACGTTGTTAGTTTATGATTTAAAACACAGAATCATGACATCAGCGTGGCCTAATGGTTACGGCGTTGGACTCAAGATCTAAAGGTCCTGANAGGTTTATTGCTGTACAAGAAAGTCCAAGTGCACTAAGTCACATAATTATAATAATTATCCATAATCCAGCTATCATTCTATAGTAATAATTCTGTAGTGATTCTAGCCCTAGTCCTCGTACAAGGGTGAGCATGCAATTTTTTATACCCTTGGCTACAATGCCGGTCACTGGCTGAACTCCTGCACCATTCCAGAAGTGACGCTATTTCTATAAAAGGGAAAGAGGGTTGGACGTCTACCTAAAACGCTCTATGCTTGGTCGGGCTAGTATGACCCCTGCTGTGTTGACCGACTCAAGCCAATAACCTGACAAATATATTTATGGTGATCTTTTTAGAGCGATCCAATAACCTAACTATTACAATACTGTATTATATGCAGAAGCGGTTCGTGGCTTCTCTAAACTACATGTGCATTCATGTGCAATCTCCCTCCGTCCTACCCCCAACCCTCCGTCCCNCCCCCCCCACCTCACTCAGTATCACCCCAATTCCTCCCTGCCATATCTACAAATCCCAAAATAAACCTTTCCAGAATGATCGTAACTATAATCATTTCCACAGCTCTTGCTCTAATAATTAATAGAAACTCGTTACTGTTGCTTTTTAAACGATGACAAAGTTATTTTCAACACTAAATTTAAGAGTAGGAACTGCCTGTTTTTCGAAATCAATCTTTTTTTTTTCTGAGGCAACCTTTACCCCGCACTGCCCAAGTCTATCCCAAACCTCATGTTGAATGCTTCATCATGCAGAGGTCCAACATAGATTAATTATGCCTTCATTCAATGTTGGCGCACCTGCATGTGGCGGAAATAATTTGAGCACAGGAAGATTGGCTTCCTTAAAATTGAGGTCGTTGTTGTCCAGCACATACTCCGACAATGATTCAACATTTTTCCGGCCAGACGGACAGGGGGATGTTGAAATGTACTGAGATCAGTTAGGTCTAGACCTGGATCAGTGTCCGGAGTGGACCATGGTGGTCATAAAGCGAAGGTAATATTATATCACCATAACGAATGCACCATTCTGCTATTGAACATATTGCAATCTTCCATGTTAAATCCAAAAGGAGCTTCATCAGAGTTGCATATCAAAGCGCATTCAAGGCAAGCTGATCTATAAATATTGCTTTCTGGATCAGTTGACATCGGACATGGACATGCCTTGGCGTGCAAATCAGCTGCAGCTCTATTTAGAATTAACTTGAGAGTTCGCACGCACAGGTGCAAAATGATCCAGTGCATTATTTGTGGTCTATATATTATTACCCTAGACACGTGACAATGGGGTTGCACTGCGTAGACTTCATTAAGTAAGTGTGAAATCCAGCAGTGTCGAGTTGCCTGGTGCTCACAGGTGATGAACTTAATGAACCCTCTGATATTCACACCATCTATCTACCTACCTACCTACCTACCTACCTACCTACCTACCTACCTACCTACCCACCTACCTAACTATCCACCTACCTACCTATCCACCTATCCACCTGCCTACCTACATACCCACCTGACTACCTATCTACCTACCTACCTACCTGCCTACCTGCCTACCTACCTACTTACCTGCTATTCATTTACCATCTCCCCAGATGTAAAGCCGACAGTGTTGGCAACACCTGAGATAATCGAGGTTGGTCTGGAAGACAATTTGACCGTCAGGTGTTTCATCCCAGATCCAGCGTTGGTCAACATCTCCCAAGTACGTAGCACAATAAATACTGGACTCCATTTATTTCGTCTCTGCAGTTTGACAAAGTGGAAAGCCACACGCTTTCCAAGCCACACGCTTTCCAAGCCACACCCTTTCCTTGTATTCTATGGACAATCCTTAGTAAAGGGTAAACTTTTGATTAGTGCTCGCCAGTCACAGTGAGGAAGGGTACACACCGAAAGAAAGTTTGTCAAAAATATGTCTCATTTTATACAAAACTGGAAGAAAAAGCTCGGTAATAAGGCTGCAACCATCTACAGTTTGAAATTCGTTAGTGGAACATCTTTTCAATGGCCTTGTGTCGGAAAAGGATGTGGCAAGAACCAATGGTAGTCTGTATGCTAGTGAACGAGGCAAAGAGCAAACACCACTCGCAAGTCTGTACATTGTTCCCTGTCTCTTCCGCATTGGTCGCAGCCATCTTGGCTTGCCTAGAGACTGATACTTCCTTTGCTAAGGAAGGAGTTTGGCTTCTCCTTTTATCAAATTGCAGGAACCACATAAACGTACTCAAGGTTCATCCTTGTGCTATAACATTGCTAAGAGCACCGTTTATGCGATGCCTATGCATTTCATAAAAAGCCACCTCCACTCGTGATATCTGACATGCCACCGGTTTTCTGAAATCATACTCAGTTCATGCTCATGTAATGCCTCTGCATTCCATTACAAAGCTACCTATGCTCGTGAAATAAGATATGCTACTGCTTTTATCAAAGCCGAGTGGCTTGGCGGCCCTCCCTCTTCTATTTAGGAAGGCTTTATATTTTTTTTTTATAAAACAAACTCTTCATCTTATTAACTTAAAGCCGAAAGGACGAATTTATGTAACACGTATGCATTTCACTATAAAGCACCTACACCCCGTGAAATCTGACGTGTCACTGTTTTTGTCAGTGCCGAGTTGCGTGACTGCCTTCCTTTTTCTAAAAGAGAGGTTTCACATTTTTTAAAGAATAATCTTTCATACTTTAATAAAACTTAGAGGACGAGTTCATGTATCACCTATGCATTTCATGACATAGCCACCTGACATGCCACCATTTTCGTCAATGCCAGGCTGTGTGGTGGCCTTACCTTTTCTATTTAGAGAGATTTCATATCTTTTAAATATCAACTCTTCTTTATAAAGTTTCTGTAACCAATGGTTGTTGTTTTAAGTTTATTGAAATACAGTTTGCATTGTTTCCCTTGGTCAGAGTTTATGGAACAAAAGTTACGCCACACTGACGTTGTTGTCTGTCATCAGCAGGCTTTTGCCCCATAGCAGAAATTCGTTACTCAGGCAAATGAAGCCCCATTCAAAGAATGGATGATGTTACAAGTTTTCGTAACTCTTGTAATGCTAAGCCCTTTAGCACAATGAGAATGCTGATTACGCCATGTTAATGCCTTGCTCCTCTTAATGCCGATATGCTTTGGTACCAGCTGAACTTGACCGGTTTGCGCTTCTCTAGGCTGTGTCAGAGATGCTCAGTGAAACCGACGGCTGCAATAAGGGCAGTTAGTAAACAGAGCGGTTAGAGCTGGTTCTGTGCCGCAAGGGCAACTGTAAAATACAAATCAAATTTTACCATCTACTTTTCATAACTAGGAGCTCACACAATAATGGTGGGATCGCTTACCATGCTATGAAATGTATTAAATCTGGGTTGTTAAACGTGCTAAGGGTGCATTCAGTACCGATGCAATATAATTCTTACGATGATCAGAGATCTCATCGTTAATGTGCAAGTTCTCAAAAAACTCCTTATTATATCTCTAGTCTAGTCCCTATTCCAAATTTTGGCATAGTTTTTGATTTTGCATAAAGGGGTTAAGTGCTGTACCCATTTTTTTATTTAAATTTCGACCACTTCAGCATTTTCAGTCTTGATTTGCTGTCAAGACAAACGCACTGGACATTTTGTGGGTTTTAAGACTAACCCATTCCTAAATATTAACATATTATTATGCCGAATTTTCGAAGCGAGTACCAGTGGAGAGAATGGTGTTTGAATGAATTGCACTACGTTAAAAATTTAAAATTTTTGCTTTATTTTCACTGTATTCAGATAAAACACTGCATTCTTATTTTCAAACATTAGAACATTATACATGTGGTCTAGGTCGGTAACCCTCGTCAAAAAATTATAGATACCACCCCCCCCTCCCCCATTCCAACATACGTTCATACAACACAGTCATTCACATACACAGAGAACACACATCGAGCTACACACACACACACACACACACACACACACACACACACTCACACTCACTCACTCACTCACTCACTCACTCACACATATAGATCTAGTTCTTTTAAAAATCTTTGTCTAGGACGAGTAATATTAAGTCTTGCCATCTGGAATCTTGGATATTCAGGACACTCGCGCTCAATAGAAATTGTACACATTTTGAATATATATCAAATTTCAAAACTAAGTCGGTCCAGCCAATTTTACAAACTGATCAAGGATCGAACGTATAATTCCAATGCTGGAAAATCTATCTGCTTTGGAAAGTATTTGCGTTGGCATATGCAAGAGGAACAGTGAACGATCTTCCACGCGTGACATAGCCACGTGTAAGGTCAGTGACTCCACCTATTTTTATAGACCTGTCAAGTTATTCGGGGCACAAATATTTATGTTCAGCTCCCTCCATGTCATTTCTAAGGATGGGATAATAGCAGATGGTACTATGTCACACTAGGAGCCTGTAAACTGAACTGAACTGAACTGAACTGAACTGAACTGAACTGAACTGAACTGAACTTAATTTCAGATTGCAATAAATATAATAATGTGGAAAGTAAACGAAACGGCAATGCAAAATTGTTTAGGAGGGAGAAAGGAGAAAAGAAAACGGCTCAAAATGCCTTCATGATTTTTCTAACGAAACGAAACAGATTATGAATGCTGTAGTTTTGGTTGTCACTGAAGAGTAATTTTATTTTGAAGATGTTGGGCTTGTTCTGAAATAATTTTAGTAACAAATTTTCCCAGTCTTTTTTTAAGCCTGAACATTCGAAAACGGAGTGAAATTCGTCGCCCAAAAGAGTTATTATCACACACAGGACATAATCTTTCTATGAGTGGGGTGTTGATCCAACTCCCAGTTTCCACTGGTAATCTATGGTTGCTTAGCAGTTTGAAAGGTAAAAATATCTAGGTATGTCTCCATACAGATACGGTCCTTGAAAATTCTATAGAAGCGAGAGTTACTGGATGAGTCAATATCATTTATCCGTGTCTGAAAAACTGATTTTTTATTCTATTTCTTAATAGTTTGTCATAAGCGTCTTGAACTTTCATGGCCTGTTTGGTAGGAGGTCTATTTCTGGTCTGTTTTTGTAGAGCGAGGCTATTTGTCCAGCATGTAGCTGACCGTAGTGCCTAAATAATCAGGTATCAAAATATTCGCCGCACCTGCTTGTAAAAGAAGGTGTCAATTACAATTTCCATTCTGATAGGCAGTGAAGGATAGGCAAACTCATCCCACTTGATATAATTATAGAAAGGGTCAATTCCCTTTCCATTCTGTTAGGCACTGAAGGATAGGCATATCGAATTCTCTCATACCTATTGATACATATAACAATCTAGGTCAAATCTAATGTCGCCGCCTACACAGCTGGAGTTTTATATTGAAAGACCGTATACCATTTCCCAATGTTTCAGGAATGCAGAGAAAAAGGCTTTTTGTACTAGTTCTCTGGTCACATAGGTTTAGTAAACACAAACAGACTCTCTACCTTACTTATTAAGATTTTAAAGCGAGATCCAGATATGAAAATGCGCCAGATCTCGAAGTATAGGTTCTAACTGACTGCTACTGTACTTTGATGTTGACATACGGTCTTTTAAGGTATAAAGATGCCAGTGATATCTGTCTAAGTTTCTATATCCGGACCCTCACTGACTTAGCAAGGTGTCCAGCGCCATTAGGTTTACCATACTTAGGCTTACATATTAATTACGTCTTCCTCCAAATATTGACAAACAGAAATTATGCTCCAAGGACATTTAGAGTGAGAATGTTGCCCACAAATGAGGCTTCCTAAGATTTTAAGCCTTTTCACAAGGTAAACAGGTTAACAGTATGTACCAAGTTTACCACAGTTTACCCGCAAAACCCTTCTTTTCTGAGTCTACAACAGTATTTGCATATATCTAAAGCTTTAAAATCACAATCCAACCTCTCCTCTATCCCTGCCTCCCCCTGGCCAATTATCTGATTTTATAAGGATTATTCAAAATTGCATACTCTTATGCTAGGTACCTTTGGCATCTTCAGATCTTAATTTGAAAAAAAACCAAAAAAACTCCAGAGCAATCTTTATAAGGTTTGATATCGATCGAAATTGCTGAATATCGATTGTATCATTGCTCAAAATGATACCGCCTGCCTGTAACTGGTCTGTAACTGTCCGGTCTGATTCCTTTCCCCAGGTGTCCACCATCGAACTGTCCTATGTCCACGAGGGCTTAGACCAACTGCTGGCATCTGTGGATATCTTCACTGGCTTGGACAACAAACCGGGCAGCAACTTAACTTCCGTCAGCGGCTTGGTTGGAGTACAGGTAAAGTTCATGGTCGTTCGCTTGTGCTGTTAACTTAGCAGGTATCAGAGTACCAAGTTCAAGTTCTTGAACTTGAATTTGTATCCGACTACTAGACTCGCCGAGAGAAGATTTGGCCAGAGGGACCTGACGTCAGCATCTGAGCTGTTGGGTATCCATATATATGGATTTGCAAAGAACTGGTCTCTTTCACCAGCAGAGCAAATTTGAAGACATGGCAGGAGAAGAAGAAGAACAACAAGAAGAAAAAGAAGTAGAAGAAGAAGTAGAAGGAGAAGCCCTCATCATAGCAATTAGTTTGCCGTGGTCGATTTAGGCTTGCGCGCCATGGACAGGGTCATGTGTATGAAGAGGGCCCCCCAGAGTAAGACGGAAAAAAAACGCACACAAGAAATAGTGGAAAGGAGAGAGAGAGAAAGAGAGAGGGGGAAAGATGGGGGAAGAGGGGAAGGCAGAAAATGGGGGAAAAGTATGACAAGGGTTCGTTTTTTATTGTTAAACCGGCCACTAGACCACAGTTTGCCCCAAGCATAGTGCAGCCGCAATATGATGTGGAAGGGGGCGTTGCACCTTTCTCTTGCCCAGAGTCCTGCAGATCCTAGAATCAGCCTCGGTAGTGGTGGTATGTGTATTGTCTAAGTTATTGCCACAGTAGGCCTTGATAGTCTTGTTTCCACAGCTATGCTCATAGCGAACTTGACGATTCCATGCATGATAGTGTTATTGCATGAATGTTATTGTCAAACAAGACCTTGTCACTTTTCCCTTAACAAACATTCCATTTGTTGTCAGAGGGAACATGTTCATAATAACGTTGTTGTCAGTTTCTTGACACAGCAAGTCCTGGTTAGTAGTCATTTCACTTCTATTCTCATACCGAACTTGTTGTTGTATGACGAAGGTGGTGGTCGTTTATATTTGTTACTACAGCTGTATGAAATAGAGTCGGTTATCAGGTCACTGGCCGGTAGAGTTGTCACGATTATTCTGGTCACTGTTGCTGTTGCTGATGTTCATATCTATGTTGTCAATGATGGCAGTGTTGTCAATGTTGTTTTAGTTGTTGTCGCTGTTGCCACTGCAGTGTTGTCAATGTTGTTTTAGTTGTTGTTGCTGTTGCTACTGCAGTGTTGTTGTTGTTGTTGTTGTTGTTGTTTGCTGCTGTTGTTGTTGTTCCTGCACTTCTTCTTCTACTTCTTCTTCTTCTACTTCTTCTTCTTCTCTTTCTTCTTGTTCTTCTCTTTCTTCTTCTTATTCTTCATCTTTTTCCTCTTATCCTTCTACTTCTTTTTCTTCTTCTTTTCTTCCTCTTTTTTTCTTATATACGCTCGAAACAACTGGCTTTCCATTACTCTAATGGAATCTTCTTATGGACTGGAATAATCAGTGTAATATGGATTAAATATTGGATTCTCACCTAAGCTATTATTATTATTATTACTATTATTATTATTATATCACCTGCGTCTTTGTTTGTGTGTTGGATGACACTCAGTCAGGAACAGATGGAAGTACGTCCAAAAGGGAGAGAACTTTAGCTGCAGCTTATAACCAGCTGGCAAGACTTGGGATTTTTTTTTCTACCTCGGGTTTTGCATACTGTCGCAGCGTATTGAGGGAACTACCAACGCTTAGTGGTTACACACGCCCCAATCTGTTTGCTATTTTATTTTACTATGTACTGTCCATTGTCGTAACTCCAGCCCTAATTTTCATTGGCTATTCCCACTCACCAGTATAAGAGAAAAGCATCTGATCTAAAAAAAAAAAAATGCATTATTCTTAATAGCTCATAACAAGTAAAGTTTTTTTGCTGTGTCTCCTCGTTGACCCACCTCCATGAAAAGCCTTAGGCTATTTCAGGTATGAAGATGCCAATGTATTTTTCACTGTTGGCTATATTAGGTTTTACACCTCTCATTAACTTATCCTGGGGTGCCGTTTCAAAATACTTTCCAAATATGTAGTTTAGCTCTTCCTCCAAATTTTGACACAAAGAAAAATGCACCTGAACCAGTTAGATTTTGAGAACTTAGGCAGTGAAGCAGACACCCTAATATTTTAGGCCTTTTTACTCAGTAAACAGGGTAACCTTACCCACCTAGCAACAATCACAAATTTTATACTTGAGTGACTAAACCTCACCTATTCTGAGTCTACACATATATTTGCACCTATCTAAGCCTTTGAAATTAAAATCTAACCCCTTCCCCCCTCCCCATGGCCAATATTTTGATTTTATAGGAACTATTTAAAATCGCATATTTTTATGCCAGGTACTATTGGCATCTTCATACCTTCAAGAGAAGAGGGGGTTAGCTCATTGGCAGCCCCTATCTTTTCAAACCTCTAACCCAAAATAGTGCTGCTTTGATTTAACCTAAAACTGGCCAGGGAAGTGACAAATGCTTTAGAACAGGCCACAGCTAAGGTCACTGGGCCCCTGAGTGGGAGAAAAAATTGATGTGATAAATTGATCATCCTTCCTTGTAAATCCAAATCCAAATCAATGTGCGTGTGTAACCTTAGTATAGAAATAGGTCTCGAGCAGCACAGCACTACTGTGCTCAATTGTTCTTTGTGCAGTTTTTAACCCTCTAAGACCCAAGAGTGAATATACTTGTTGGAAAATGTATTGTTCTATATACTGAGTAAAAAGTGCACACGGCTTTGCTTAATACAATATTAGAGACAAAAGGTTAAAAATCTAGGAACAATTATCATCTTGTGCTCACAGAGGCCATATTATACGAGTATAGTATGCTAGTTTTTTGAGACCTACCTTTTATCATATTTAAATATCTTCTCCAAACTCATGTGCCAAATATGGGACAGTGGGTCATGCAGGGTTAATTTGTTGTTCTAACAGCCCAATGGCCGTATGCATAATGCTTGCTTTAGTTAACACACGGCAGTAACTACGGGAAACTCCCAAAACATTAATAGTGTTCACGCAGTTAGCGCAATACGTTAATTAACGTATGGATTATACATACGGCCACAAATGTAAAATGGCTATAACAGCTACTTTGTTCTACCATAAAAAGTTCAGTCATCTTTCTTTTACTTGTCTAGCCTTCTGATGGACCGTTTTTAAGAGGTCAAATCCAACAAAGCTCATTTCCGATTTACGCAAAATGTAAATTTACTTTCTCTACATTTATTATGAATGCATGTATAATACTGTATGGCATTGCAAAAAACAACTTCCCTGCGGGGAAAGTGGAAGTCCTGTTTTTATTTTCATTTTAATATATACACTCGACTCTGCTTAATCGCAATCTGGAAAATTGCATCTACCGCTTAATCGCGACATTTATCATATGAGGAAATGAAAATATTTCCAGATGAAAGTCATTGGATAATCACAATTCAGTTTAATTGTTCCATGCTCCTGAAGAGTGGCCATTAAGCGAAGTTGACTGTATCTTCATTGCAGGGCCGGGAAAATTATCTGCAAGGGATCTTCAAGTATCCCAACACGGACAATATTGGATCTTACGTGTGTAGCTTTTACGCCCAGACGCAGACAGGTGCCGCAACGTACATAGAGTTAGAAACAAATGTCACATATGTTGGTATGTATATATTTGTATGTATGTCCCGTACTGGTTATTACTGGTGCAACCACTTTTTGTACAAATAATGCCCTGATCTGTCAGTGGTATTTGATATACTTACACACTTACCTCATTCCTTGGCATATATACCCACCTTTGATTCCTGTCACATCCTCCTTTGTACGAGGCATTGATAAGACGTTCCACCAACAAATTTGAAACCGTAGATGGTTGCCGCCAGTTTTCTCTTTCGGTGATAGCAAAAGACGTCACATTTCTAATAAACCTCTAGTGAGTGTACACTCTTTTTCACAGTGACCGGCGTGCACAACCAAAAAACGTACCCCTGAGACTTCCTTTCCTAAGGACGGCTCACAGAATGCAGGGCTGCGACGCCGCAATGATTAAACAAACGCAACCCATATAAACATTCACTTTGTCCCTCTTTGTCACTATGCCAATCTCAGTCTTGTGACTCTTCATATCAGGAAAACTAAACTTT
>JAWQUT010000310.1:739900-759892 GCA_033807755.1 Ellobium chinense | reverse complement strand
TGGGGGTGGGGGCGAGTACATTGGTTTTGAGCTACCATGGATCCGAACTGTTTCTCCTTGCAGGTATTTCAGAAGCGATTTGATGGATCAGTAGACTTTTACCAAAACTTCACCACCTACGAGGCAGGATTTGGAAGTTTAGCTGGCGAGTTTTGGCTAGGTATGTCTCTTCCTGTCTTGTTTTCCACCTCTTCCCCCTCTTCCCCTCCCCTCTTCCCAGTTTGTTTTCCTCGCCTCTTATTCTCTTTTGCAAACCGATACTTTATATTTTTCTTCTTACACTCTTACCCATTCTTTCTTTTCAATTTCACTTCCTTGAAATCATTGTAGATATTGTTTAATACGAATTCCTGTACTGTGTTCGTTAACTTTTATATTGTCGTGGAACCTCGATATTACGTACACATCTAGAGTCGTCAGAAGATCTCAGCCAGGATGCAGTCCACAGTGCCGAGAAAGCTCACGCCCAAGGAGCTCCTAGACTTCATGGAGAGAATAAAGCTTGTTATTATTATTAAGTATAATTTCACACTCACAGATTCATTATCTATTATATTATGTTATTATTCCTTAATAATTTATTAATATATTTCATTGTTCATGTGGACCTCAATATCAAGTACCCCAGAGTAATAAGTATACTTTTTATCATGCACCAAGGGCTTTCTTTACATTCAGATTCTACTACATATTAGGTAATCCTCTCGTTGGTCTCATCTAGTTTACTTATCCTTTTCATTTGTTATCACATTTGATAAGTTTAATCCTCCTTTGTTTTCATGTATTCTCTTACTTTAGATCATTCTTCTCTTTATCCTAGTTCTTAGTGTCTTCTATTCTCTCTCGTGGAAAAATTCCAGCTAAAATGTCATGTCAGTCACGCTAATTCCTGAAAATGCTTTGACTTCATAGCAACCGATTTATGGTTATCTATAAAGAATAAATTTATTAACGCCAGTTCAAAAACAAGCAAAACTAATCGCTGTGAAGGCAAAGCTTTTCGCTAATTTGTATATAACTGACCTGCCATTCTGCTGGCATTGTTCACTCCCCCTCCCCCTTCCCAACCACCACTGTTTTTTATTTTGAATGTCATCGTTTTGATTCTTCTTAACTGTTCAGTGGCCGTATGCATAATCCGTAAGTTAGTTAACGCACTGCGGTAACCACGTGAAACTCCCAAAATATTAGAAATGGCCACTGTAATTAACGCTGTACGTTAACTTACGTATTGATTATGCATACGTTCCACAGGACTGAAAAACTTGCACCGGTTAATGGGCAATGACGAGTACCAGCTGCGAGTGGACATGACCGACTACAAAGATGTGCATCACACCAGGGTCTACCCCAACTTCGAGCTTGGACCCCCCGACGGATACATCTTGACAGCTGAGGGATACGATGATGGAGGTACGTGCAGTCATCATCCGCTTTATTGCAACTCCGTAGGAGCATGGGACAATACAATAATATCCGATTAATCACAACTCCACCGGGATATTGAATTACAACCATCTTCTTTTAATCCCTCGTAACTTCTTCGGAGCATGGAAAATATTGCGATTAAAATGGGTTGCGATTATATAGTGACTTTCGCATAAAAACATAGCATTTTTTTGTATGTGGAAGACGTTCCAATCAAAAAGAAAATAATTACGATTATCTGGATTGTCTGTCTGGAACACGTTGCAATTAAATGAAGTAACGATTATCCGGATTGTCTTTATGCGAAATTAACTGTGCATGGTGTTTTTCACCGGATCTGACACGACATGACATGTAATATCAAAATGTGATTAGTGATATATGAAGACATACAAATACGGACGTACGCAGATAAATGGGAACCGTAAGTGACATAGAGAATCTTCATCAGCGATTTTGTTCTATGGACTGATCCTAAAGGATGTTCAGACCGAAACACTTATTGTTAAACTCCGTGTTGAGAATGAAAACACACAAACCAAAATAAAAATAGCTGTCTATAATACCTTTCTAAATGGACAGTTTTAAATTAGTCAATTCCAGTATAGCTCACTTCCGGTTCAAACAAACTGTGCGTGTAAATAGCAGTGTGGTTACGTCATCGAATCTTTCTTCCAGAAGTAGGAAAAGATGTATCAGCCAATGAAAAACCAGTGTAACTGACCATATCAGCTGTTATCAGCCAATCATATTCCTCTGACAATGGAATATTAAAACCTTCATCCCGTAGAATTGAAAAGTAGAAAGATAGCAGATTAATTGTTGGAGTTGTGGCTTACCATGCCCGAATGCCTGTCCACGCTGAATAATAACTGAAAGTGGTACATTGTCTTTACTTCCACAGGCCATGGGATCTCCTTTAATTCTGGTTCCAAGTTCTCTACCTACGACCACGGGCCACAGTAAGTAAACAGTGATTTGGAGTTACTTTTCACTTGTTGATACCTACGTGTATTTTAGTAAGATAATTATTAACTTGCAATCGACCTATTTTTGTTTTTCGATTATGCTCACTGCGAAACTGACCCCTTCGCTAAGCACGACGTATATGTACGTAGTAACTCTTTGCTCCAAGCAGTATTTGGACGTACTTGTATGTATTGGAAGTTGCATTCCCTTGTCGTATTATACGTTTCATTTTCTATGTACTATTCCTTTGTACAGAGGCGCAAGATAACCGTACAGCGTCTAAAACCTTGACTGCAACAAACCTAATTTGTTGTTGTGTTATTATTGTTGTTGTTATTTTGTTGTGGTTCTTCTTCTTCTTCTTCTTCTTCTTCTTCTTCTTCTTCTTCTTCTTCTTCTTCTTCTTCTTTTTCTTCTTCTTCTCCTCCTCCTCCTCCTCCTCTTCCTTCTCCCCTTCGCTTTTAGTATTATTCTTGTAGCAAGGTACCATTCAAGTTATTTCAGTTATTTCGACACCATGCAAACGAATAAATCTAAATGTTCATGACCCGAAATAACCGTCTGCGCACTAGATTGGCCGCCCGGCCATATTAATCATATAATTGTTGTGATGTCAAAAAGTGCTTTTTTCTACAGTCCTAGTACATGATCCTATCGTTTTTATATATATTTTTACTCAACATATCACGTCTCTCTTTCAGACCTCATTGCGCACAGCAAGACTTCGGTGGGTGGTGGTACGACAACTGTGCCTTCGCCAACCTGAACGGGAAGTGGGGCGTGCCCGGGGAGCCTGGTGTCACGTGGTACGAGCTCACCGGCACCCGATTACATGCACTTAGCAGTACGGAGATGAAGTTCAAGAGAAAGTAGAAGACTATGAGTTCATTCATACACGTTATATCTGATTCAAGCATGCTCAACATTTAAGAACGAGAAAGAGCAAATAAAGTTGTTGTTTACCACTGAAGGTTGCTGAAGTCTAATTCGATGTACCTCTATGACTATGAACTAATAAACTATTTTCTATACAACCACTTTCAAAATTTTCGTAATGATCAATGCTTCTTTTATATGATTACTGTTGGTTTTTTGTGTTTTTTTTTATCTTTCCAAAATAATTTTTAATTCAAAGTGCTTTTATTTTCTTTTCCTGTGAATGAGGATAGAAATTATATTTTTTTTTGTTTCGTTCTGTGGCACTTGTTGATGAGGCAAAATTTAGCAATTCTATAAAAGTCTGGGATGGATATATTGAAAAAAAAACTTTTTCTTCATTTTATTCATGATGTAAGTTATCTATCGTTTGTATTCATGTGTAAAGTTATAGATCTATTTCATAGAGCTGAGCTTCAGAGAAAAATCACGCTTTTAAAGTTTAAAAAAAAAAGTCTTGCAGCCAGTCAAAATGGGCCTATGTTGCTAGACATACCGGTGATCTCTGCTTGCCGATATGAAATTTTCTTTGGTTACGGAAACTGAAGGGGGAATCATTTCTGTTCAAGAAAACATTTATTTTATGGATGAGAGGGCTCCATGGCGACATTTTGTTGTTTTTTTTTTTGTGAGAAAGATTACAAGGCTTTCGTTATTGTGTAAACTTGCTCTTAACTTGTGATTTTCTCAGGATTTTTGCCACTGCACATGAGCGACCCTAGCTCCGCGAAACAGTCAGTTAGAATGATGCTAGCTCAAAAAATTTCCACCAAAATCGTCATGTTTATTCCACATTAGCCTATATCATGGTTTGAATTTTTTTTTTACTACTCTGACCTCCCATTCATCTTTTTGGAGATTAACAAAATGGTAGAGTTTTATTTCGTTGTTGTATTCCCAGTTTTCAAAGCTAACCCACATCTACCTCATTATTTTGCCTTGGGCAACGAGTTCAGAGTGCTAGATTTCTCAATACCTCAGAAAGTGACTCTGGCAAATGTGGAATGAGTATGATAAAATGGAGGTACAGAAAGCGTGCTTTAATAGTCAAAAAGCAAATTACGCCCCATTCGGAGTGGCTGCAAGGCTGTTATTTTCTTATTTACATGTAGAATATGTGGCTTTACTTAATGTACCATAGAACATAAGGACCTTATTCGGAGACAGAAAATTTGATGATTTTTTTCCTGTAAATCCTTCTCGTTTTGTATGCTTAATATGTATAAGTCTGCCTTTCATTGTAGGGAGTTTGTGTTCGCGCAGCCCCTTTGGCCCATTTCCATGAGCGCATCATTTTCATAACTTTGACAAAAAGTGTAACTTGGGGGAAATAAAAATACAACAACTTGGGCTGAATTCAATCCTTATTGTTTGTGGAAGTCACAGTTGTGGGAGTTGTGGCTGTAGTCGTCTTAGTGTTTGAAATAAAAGGAGGGGGGGGAGAGGATGAGGGAAAGCTGGGATGGAGAGAGAGAGGAGGGAGGAGAGGAGAAGAAACGACAGAAGAGGATCAAGAGATACGGACTATTTCACAAAGAGCAAAAAAAAAGAGACAGTGAAGCAGAACAGAAACACAGTATAATCCAAGCAGCCGCAAAATTAATAAAATTAGAACTAAAGGCAATAATTAATACTCCAGCGGACGAATATCCCAACCTTCAGGAGATGGAAAATGTACTCCGACAAACGGATATCATACCCCAACTTCTCAAGACCTTTTCAAATGATATTATCGACCAAAAGAGCAAATTCGTTAAGATTGTTGGGTTAGGTCAGTCTCTGATACAAGCGGCACACCCCGTGAGGGTAATGATGCCCTTAAAAATCGCTCACGGCATTGCTGTTTTCAGACAGAGTGGTTCAATCAAAGTCACTCCTCAAGCTTTTAAGCAAGCAGGACCTTTGTATTTCGTACGCAGAAGTTTGATCCTAGACGAATAAAGAGCCAATATAGTCACATCAGTTTGTGATATATTGAAACAAAAACTAGTTGATGTGATTTCAGGTTTCATTATTTTTTCTCTTGAGAAACAGTGTGTTATATTGTGGTCACTGGCCCCGACTGACCACTGTCCACTCTGATCGTGTTAAACTTTAGTGGTATAATTTGGGAGGTACTACTTAATCATATAATATAGAGAAGTGTTTGTTTTAATGCATTTGCAGGTTGGTAATATTATGTAGTTATTGTAAACAAGACTAACACCCCATTTTACAAATGAGCAGGCAGGCAACGCACCAGCGGCGAAAGATTATCTAGCGCACCGAAAGGCATCATAGACGAATGCATTAGACTCCTTGAAAAAGTTGGACGATTGGCGAATCGGGCGGATTGAAAAGATCTATCGGAGATTGTATTTCGTTGCTATACACATTCTTTTTTTTTTTAAAGGGTAAAAAAAAATAAAGATGACTGATGTGTATAGTTACTTTTTGTGTATTTTCTACGAATGAAGGTGGAAAATGGCATGTTTTTACGTTACGTAGTTCTCAAGAAATCCGTGACACAAATTTGGCAGAAGCGTTTTATTAATATTGATAAGAAAAATATCTTTTTGTTTAGCTGACCATTGCCCACTTAAGGACTGCAGGAAGACGCTTGTATCTATCACTACTTTTAGCCCTACATCTTCTGATTGACATTTCGGAAAAAAAATACAGTTTAGATCATATGCATTTCGATATAGAGATAAACTGATGTTTTCATTGCAATTTAGGATTTTTCTGTGAAACAGAGAAAACCCATTTTTAATTTATATTTTTGCACTATTTCTTTGTTAAGCTCTTTACAACAAAAAATCTACTAATCGTAACAAAATCATATACTTTGAAGGAAACCCAGTTCATGTCATTTCTAATTCTCTTTTCTTTGTTTTAATCACCAATGTGTAAAATGGTGGTCCTGACCCCCACTGACCGCTGTCCACTACAAAAGGCTGTTTCACCCTTCCGATCGTGGTAAATTTCTGTGGCATGTTGTGGGAAGTATCGCTCTATCAGAATATGAGAAAAAAAAAATAATAGTTTACCTTCATTTGTAGGTTGGGTCAGATTTTATCACAAATGGCCCCGCCTAAATAGATCACCCTTCCTTGTGAGTCCAACCGCAGTGAATTCAAAATTAATGCCCGTATGTAATTTGTAAGCTCACTCCCCACTACCGTACGGGAAGTGAACCCGTCGGATCCGTGGGCGTTGTTTATTTCTGATTTCGGCTGTCCTTGCTTCCTTGTTCCTGGTTATTGTTCCCAGCAACCAACTATCCAGCGATTATTTATGAACGACCTACAGCTGTATTTTGCTAAGACAAGGAAGTTGGGAGGGAGGTAGGGATATGTAGGTTATTCCAAAGTGCATGTTTTGTTTTGTTTTGTTTGGGTTCAAAATATCTTCAACCACCTGGTGCTTGAAAATGGCCCTACGGCCTTTGTTTAGGCCTAAGCTTTTGTCATGCCTGGCTTTCTTTGCTCTCCGTGTCCAAGGCTGCCACCCCTGGTGATTTTTCATTAACTTGAGTAAACATTAAGAATTTCTAGTGATCTAGTGAAGGAAAGTGGGGAAGAATTGGGAATAACTAGTGTAATGTTGCAAGTACACACAAAAAAACAAGTTTTTTTTTGTATCGGTGTCTTTCGGCATTTTGGCTACTTATAAAGCACATGATAATATTGAACACTGATCTATTTAAATATAATAAAAACAATGAAACAAGGAGAAATCTGATTTTTTTTTTTTGTTATTGACCATCGCTCAGCCTAGCCTTACTCCCACCACATTTAAAGCCTGCATTCATAATACTGTAAAATACAGGCAATGAGAGTTCCATTTATATACAGTACATGTAGGTCGAGCTTTTGTTGTCTCCGCGCGATGCTGTAAGCGAAGAAGTTTTACGGCTTCTCTTTCTCCTGTCTTACTGCTGTTTGTTAATTTCATACGTTTAAAATTTAGCTGCTTTCTGATAGTCGTAATATCCAATAAAATAACATGTGCATGCAGAGTAGCAAATACAATTTTAGGGAGTTTAAAAAGGGCGTCTAACGTAATGTAGTGAAATTTGGCCTTAGAATTTAATGACATGGCAAAAAATCAGGGTGGCAGCCCTACCCTGGTTAGCCTTGAGCCTGGGGCAGAGATGAAATTTCACAGCCATGTTTTTTATTAGCATGGGAAGACTAAGATCTAACCCCGCATACATTTTGTTTATGATTTTAAGTGTTTGTTCTGCGCCAGCATGCCCACTCTGCCCACATTACTATAAAACAGTAACACACCACCTCTTTGACTGTTCAGCTCTGAATGACTTAAGGACACGCTACCTCCAGGAGAAGCCAGACATTGGGAACACTTTTGTGGGAACTGTGCCTATTATACCATGGCATCAGGCCGAGGGGTTAAAGCTCTAATGGCTGCTGGATTGGAAAAGTAAAGTAAAGTAAGCGTTTGAACACGTAATGTAAATAAATTCTGATACTGTCATCACAACTCGCTTAAAATCTGATCAAAATTACAACGGAATTTATTGTATCTGACCTAATTTCTGCCGTCTCATGATAAAAAGGCACGTAAAGTCGGTCTTCGCATAGAACCGCCAAGTTCATTATATGACGTATAGTCAGCCTGGCTGGTTATATGCGAAGACCATCGATATACAATGTCAGCAAGGACGATGTCAAACGACAGATCGTTCATATAGCAGATACGAGTACATTTCCGGTAACCCACCAGATATTTGCCA
The DNA here is from genome assembly GCA_033807755.1 of Ellobium chinense. NCBI lineage: Eukaryota > Metazoa > Mollusca > Gastropoda > Ellobiida > Ellobiidae > Ellobium > Ellobium chinense. The sequence continues at coordinate 751,821 of JAWQUT010000310.1, read as the reverse complement.
ATGATGTCGTATTTCCGGTTAAAGATAGTGCCTGGCAATGACGGCTCTCCACTAAGTGCAACCGTTGAGGTTCCGGGTAAATGATCATTCCGAATATAAAGGAATTACATCTGATTTCAAAAAAAAAACCAAAAAACAACAGAGACTAAGCAAAACATAGGAACCTTCTTTGTTCAGTGCATTTCTTTGTCTCTTCGCTCTGCGTTATCCTCCTGAAACAGTCATGTATCTTTGCTATAGCTTTTTAGAGCAAGAACATTGGACCTGACATAGTCTAGGTTTAGATTCGGTTTGTGTTGATATTTGAAGAAATAGGAGGCTGATGAGGAAGGGACTGCAGGTGTAATTTCAATTATCACAAGCCACCACCGGTGTTTAGTGCCTCTTCCGAGGGCAGCGGCCTATCAGACATTAAATGATAGTTTGCATTTCATGTTGTAAAGACTAGACTAGCTACAGTGCTGCTGGGTGCAGCGTTAACATAGATCTGTGCAGGTGGGCGTTGAGAAAGAGGGACTTTTATGTTCACATTGTTAAATAGAGATGTTTCTGGGATGAATTATGATGCCTGTTAACAATCGATTCTCTTTTTGACCAATGAACACACCACATTGCTTGTTCCTTCATCATCTTCTTCTCCTGCGGCGGAGGCGTCTATGTCAAGGTGATTGTATTTCATAACAGTATTTTGAGATACTCCTTGAAGGTGTAAAAATCTGTTTATGGGTATCTTCAGTGGAATCACGTCACTGGAGCCAGTAGAGCTAAGGCACCATCTGTCTCTCTTCTTTCGTCTCCCTCTTCTGACTTAATAAAACTGATGTGAATTAACAAAATAGAAAACCGTGTTTGTTTCAGCTTTAAAAAAGCAAGTGGTAACAGGTTACATTTCTGTATAATTTCTGTGCTACCTGCCTGTAGTAATCTTGTACAGATTTTGCTAGCTTTCATGTCCTGCTCCAAAACAATCAAGTCGAATAATAGATTTGTGAGCGGGAGTCTCAAACTAACAACGAAACCACTGGTTTAGGGAAAGCAATAGCAAAAACTGTTTATTATTATTACCTCCCTTTCCCTTGCTTATTTTGTTAGTCAAGCGGAGAGACTTAGGCTGAAGCCAATAACAATTACAATAATAACAACAATAACAGTAAGTTTATTAGCTCAGACAACAACAAGGTGTAAATAAGCAGTACAATAACAACGTTCTCAACAATCAAGAAAACATTGAATCAGTCAGATACTTCATAAGTACCAGGCAATCAAAAACAGCAATGGTTTTGTAAGCATACTTCTTAGATCTAAGATCTTGGGTGAGATACATAAGTACCAGGCAATCAAAAACAGCTTTAGTTTTGTAAGCATACTTCTTAGATCTAAGATCTTGGGTGAGATACATAAGTACCAGGCTATCAAAAACAGCAATAGTTTTGTAAGCATACTTCTTAGATCTAAGATCTTGGGTGAGATACATAAGTACCAGGTAATCAAAACAGCTTTAGTTTTGTAAGCATACCTCTTAGATCTAAGATCTTGGGTGAGATACATAAGTACCAGGCTATCAAAAACAGCAATAGTTTTGTAAGCATACTTCTTAGATCTAAGATCTTGGGTGAGATACATCAGTACCAGGCTATCAAAAACAGCAATAGTTTTGTAAGCATACTTCTTAGATCTAAGATCTCGGGTGAGTACGCGAAGGCTTCACATTACTAGACCTGCGGTGAGGTGAATCTGTTGAAATTTTACCTTTCTCTCTTCATAGGTCCACAAAGTCCAGTGTCAATGCAGAACTAAAAAAACGTGTGAGGATGTGTGTGTTGATACCTCATACATAACAGATCTCGCAATATTTGTTTCAGCTTAATCTAACGAGCGACATAATTATGATAAACTTTGTGTGTAACAGATTTAGAAGATTGTTCACCCGACTCTTAGGACAGGTGTAGTGTAGAGAGATAGGTGTATTCTGCTGTACGACACAGATATGCACACTTTTTTGTGCACTTTGGAAGCCAAATAGCGTTTCTTGAGATTAGATTTATTTGCGATTTCAACAAAGAGGTGATCGACTGATTTGCTGTTACAAAATGTCGTAGAGCTAATTTTCTCTACAAACAGTATAGGTATAGCTGGGTGAGTCCAATCATGATATTAAGTGAAATGTTCATAATATTCAGTGAAATATAGATTTCACACATATAGGGCCTTATTATTATTAAGATCCGAGACCCAATGTATGCCTATGGCTGGCCAGCTACTTTGGCATTTCCTATCCAAAAGGACACGCGACGCCACTGATTAACCTAAATCCAGTGTATAATCCCAGAAGCAATGACACCCACGCACAGTTTATTATACAACATAGCAGGTTTACAATATCATATTGGTGTACTCGTAGCATGTGTTAACGCGAGTTATCTCGCGTGTTGACCTAAATACATAGAGGTTTGTGACACCTATTAGAAGGGAAAATCACTGATTGTGTACAACCCAATTAATCCGCTAATATTATTATAAAATCCCCCTTTTTGGGGCCCTGCCGGACAGTGTTAGGGTGTAGAAATATGTAAAATGACCTGTGATCTAAGTAAAGCATCCAATGTTAAAGTTTCAGGTACAATTTGAGCCTTCTAGATGAAAAAAAAAATGTGTAGGCCTATGCATTCGCACGCGGTCAAAACCAGCCAAATGAAAAATTGGGGACCAAATCAGAATTTGAGGTGGTCTTTTTCGAAAGACATTTGTGAAAAAGTTTGGACGTTGATCCCCCTTTTTCTTCCCGTCAAAAGATCGGGCAAAAGAAGTACTTTAACCTTCATGGAAGAAATNGACAGTGTTAGGGTGTAGAAATATGTAAAATGACCTGTGATCTAAGTAAAGCATCCAATGTTAAAGTTTCAGGTACATTTTGAGCCTTCTAGATAAAAAAAATAAAATGTGTAGGCCTATGTATTCGCACGCGGTCAAAACCAGCCAAATGAAAAATTGGGGACCATATCAGAATTTGAGGTGATCTTTTTCGAAAGACATTTGTGAAAAATTTTGGACGTTGACCCCCCTTTTTCTTCCCGTCAAAAGATCGGGCAAAAGAAGTACTTTAACCTTCATGGAAGAAATTTCCCCAAATCACAGTGGTATATGTAGAATAACACAAAATGTTAATAGGGCCAACAGAAGAAAAAAAAACAATAGGTGTCAAAGTAGGCGAATGTGGAATGAGCATGACGAACGACATTCACTGCACTGCAGTTACACTTCATGATAAGGTCGATGTATAATCTCTTACCCATTGGTGCAAACCTCAAGGAAAAGGGAAAGACCAAAGGTGCAAGTTGTCCACTCAACAGTGGAGAGCAGCAGGCCTTGACGTGTACGATACGTATCCGCACTAGCACAAGGACAGTACTAATGACGCCGCAACAGAGTCCTGCAGAAAAGGCCACACAAGAAACAAACAACTGACAAATAGCCAAGTTTCCTTGAAGGCCAGGCAACGGGCAGCAGGTCCGCAACCAACGATCCACGCTGGCTCTAGTCTATTTTGCTTTGCTATAAAAATAAATGTTTCTCTCAGTGGTGCGAAAAACGATTTGAGCGATTCCTTTTCTGTTGTTTTGAAGCAATATGTGGCATTGATGCTATCAATGTTGTCGTTGTTGTTGTTGTTGTTGTTGTTGTTGTTGTTGTTGTTGTTGTTGTTGTTGTTATTAAGTGAATGGTTACCGGTACCATGTCCATTTTCTGCTTGTCATCCTTTTTTGACGAAATAAGCTGTATTCCATATAAAAATTCACATTTACGAACACATTGGTATTTTTTTGTCTAGAGTTCTGAACTGGTTCTAATAACATAATGAGAATCAACGGAGCACAGAAATTTAAGGAAATAAATTTGTGAAAAATCAGGTTTCTTTCTGCCAATTGGGGGTTGAGTGATGGTAGATTTTCTCCCCTTCTGCCAGTGCTCCTGAAAAAGAGATCTCTAGCAGTAAAACGATAGTAGATCTCCTGCTGGGCGCTTCATATTGTTGATCGACAGTTGTACAACCGTACTTATCAAATAAGACCATCACATCATGTTGCAGTTCATGATTTACTTAATGTTTCGCGTCGTGTTCTAGAATATTATCTACTACTACTGCAACTACTACTACTACCACTACTACTACTATTATAATTATTACTACTACCTCTACTACACCTACTGCTGCTGCTGCTACTACTACTACTACTAGCACTACTACTGCTGCTACCACTGCTACTACTACTACTATTCATAGCAATTAATGATAATGATAATAATAATAATACTAATAACAACAATGATAATGTTCTTTATAAGTTTCTTATCAATATCAAGGGTAATGTCCACTCATGTTACTTTACGCTATCATTACCTGAGCAGGCCTGATCACTATGAGATTCTCCCTGGGGAGTATACAGTGCCGCTGCCATTTACAGGCGCTGATCTCTAGTATTCTGACAATATTTTCCACCGCCTATAACAATTTACCCACTGCACAGACGGGAGGACTGGAGGAAAATATGAATGAAATGCTTTGCCAAGGCATAACATGACCCTAGTCGGAAATCAGATCCACGACCTTTTGATCTTGAGTTCAAATCCAAAACCATTTGGCCATGCTGCTCCATGCTGCGATCCCAACCCTTTCTTTCAACGCCTTATGAAAGTATAACACTTTGTTATACACCAACATAGACGAGACTAGTCCATACTATCACAGTCATGAGTACTTTGCTTGTCTCGTTTGAGTGAGTGTTGTTTGTTTTTTTGTATCAGGAGAGAAAAAAAAAATAGTTTAGACAACTCAAGAAGTAATGCTAATTTCAAGCTTTGGTCCTGCTACTTTTTTTGAACTAAAGACTTTGTGACTTACTTTGTCCGTCACATTTGATGGATGCATAAAGTTGTAGCAAGCACAACAATAGCCCAATTTAATATGAGACAGGCAATCTGTCTATGACTGTGATGATAATATGTTCATATGGTAGTGGTATGGTGTTGGCTGGTGGTTTTTTTTATATGAGTATGTCCGTAATATCCACACAGTTTGTAGCTCCGTACACAATTCAACACAAGTACTGGACATTCATACAAACTACATGACACAAAATGTAAACACGAACATGTGACTTATGAATAATAAATAGATAACTTTATTGACCATCACCATTTCGAAACAAATCACAACAGTGCCGTCATAAAAGTCATTTTAGAAAATACATAAATTTCACACTGTAAATTATTGCAGAAGATCACAATGGTACAGTCGACTCGAGCTTTATCACAATGTCCTAGGGGCAATGTGAAAGGGTGCTACTTAAGACAGCTATTCGCTTTCAACTTACAAGCCTTAAATATTTTCGTTGCCCGTAAAAAAAATATAGCATTAAGCGAAACGTGCGATAAAGCGGGGTCAATTGTATACTCTATATAAATAAATATTTGAACTAAAGACATAATGACAAATAATGAAGCAAACAATAAGGTATAGTCAGCCTCTCTCTTTTGCAACTCTTCAAGAGCAAGAGCAAGGAAAGAATTGCCATTTAAAGAAAGTGCGATTATCCATTATTTTGTTAAGAGTATTTTGATATTTATATAGTAATACTGAACAACACAGGGTCCTCAACAGAATTGGAACAAACTGACCAGGCTAGCCGGGTGACCAACTTAAGCAGAAGACATGCTATCATAGGTTTGCTGCAGATTAACATATTGTCGGTCTTCGTATAGGACCGACCAGGTTTACATAATATGACATAATAGTCAGCCGGCTGGTTCTATGTGAAGATGGACACTATTGTGCATGTATAGCCTACTCAAGATTAGAAGAATGTAAACACATTTTGAATGTGTGTACATTTTGAAATTGGGTACCTAAAATGTTTTCAGCGAGTGGGTTGTTGTCAGAAATATTGACTAAGTGGTCTGCATGTTTTTGCACGCATTATCTTCCCTGCACGGATGAGGTCTTTGACACCTACTGTTTTTTCTTCTTTTGGCCCTATTAACATTTTGCGTTATTCTAAATATACCACTGTGATATGGAGAAATTTTTTCCATGGAGGTTAAAGTACTTCTTTTGCCCGATCTTTTAACGGGAAGAAAAAGGGGGGTCAACGCCCAAAATTTTTCACAAATGTCTTTTGAAAAAGATCACCTCAAATTCTGATTTGGTCCCCAAATTTTCATTTGGCTGGTTTTGACCGCGTGCGAATACATACAGTAGGTCTACACATTTCATTTTTGTATCTAGAAGGCTCAAATTGTACCTGAAACTTTAGAATTGGATGGTTTATTTAGATCACAGGTCATTTTACACCCTAACACTGGCTGGTAGGGCCCCAAAAAAGGGAGATTTTACATATTAGCGGATTAATTGGCTTGTACACTATGAGTGATTTGCCCTTCTATTAGGTGTCACAAACCATGACCGGAATTTGCGTTTATACTTTCGATCTAAAAAAAATACTGAAGGTTTTCTTTGAAAAACTGTCTTACTGTTTTGCGTTTTCATGCGTTTCTTGAAAATGCTCCATCTTTGGAAAGTGAGTAGTTGGTGTGGCACTGGAATACTGGAGATATGTCGTGCAAAGCAAAATGTTAAAATCACATGGACAATTCAGTAAACATTTTCTTAACAAGAAATCACTCGTCGACATGTTTAAAATACTTGTAAATAGTATAGTTAGCATATTATAAATACAACAGATCTGAAAAAAAAAAGGATGGTAGTACTGACAAAATACAAAAATGTCACATAAAACCAATGTGCGCCCCTAATAACATCCGACTTAACACACACACACACACACACATGCAGGCACACACACACACACACACACACACACACACACACACACACACACACACACACACATACACACATATACACACAAATGGCGTCAGATCTGCAGCAAAGAATGTGTTTTCTGATATTCCACTAACAAAGTACAGCGTTTTCTCTTAACACGAACACTGCTTAAACACAGTTCCCTGCTTCGTACTCTGCCGTATCCCATTCAACAATGCCAACTGACTTGTTTCCTATAAAAAGTAATCTGGATAATACAAAGCTTCTGATAAAACACTTTCGAATGTTTTGTGCAAAGGGTTATTGTTTTTGTCAGAATTCCATTGCACTTCCTGCTTATCAGTATCTGTAGTATACTGTACATACAAAATCATAATAAGCGGAGATTGACATTCTCAGCCCGTCCACTTTTGACAACAGGAGACATTTAATAACATTCTGCAAAGTCCAAACTCAAGCTGCATATTCTGACATGTTGTCGATGCTTTTTGCTATTGGAACCCCTATCTTATGATAAGCTTTAAATTCTGCCAGAGCGACTCTTACAGTTTGGGATCTTCTGCGAATTTGCCGTCCAAGGATCAAATTCCTCAAAGACCGCCTGATTAGTTTGTCACAGAGTCCATACAATACTGGGCTGATGAGTGAATTGGCCATGAGAAACCAACGGGACAGGTCTTTCGCCCACACAGGTACGTAGGTTGGCGAGGCTGAGGAGATTATTCTGACAACGATATCTGGCAGCCAGCACATAAGAATAACCACCACAAAGAGGAGGAGGCAACACGCTGTCCTTCTACCCTGCTTGGCGATTAGCTCGTTGGCCAGTTGTTCGCTATCCTTGGAAGCTCTGGAGGCACTGATTCGACGATGAAAGATACCTGAAGATTCCAGTCTATTTAAAACGGACAATCTTCTTGAAGACACAATCGAATGTGTACAGTTCGTTCTTGAGAAAGTGGTAACTTCCGTACTACTTCGTCTGTTAAAATTGTATAGTCTGTGTGGTGCAGACAGGGACAGCACCTCAGCAGTTCTGGGTTTTTTCAACAAATTTGATGTTTCGATGTAAGACACAATTTCTGTTTCTTCTGGCGTCGGACAAAAGGACAAGGGTTTATCTACGACATCAACTCTGTGCGACGAGCTGACGCTGATAGACCGCCTTAACTCAACGTCTCGCCTGCCAAGTATCCTTAAGTAGAGGCTGCAGTTTAAAATGAGCATGATGAGTATGGGAATGCCGTAAAATATGCCTGAGAATGAACTCACGAAGATGACATTAAAGGAGAATGGGAGCTCACACTTGCCTTGGTTGCAGAAATGTTCGCTCTTTGATACTCTGGAAGTGTTGCTGTAGATTTCTGGATCCTTCACTAACAGGCCAGAGGACACCCAGGTAATGCTGATGGCGAAGCCGAAGAACCAAGTGATGACAACTAGAAACAACGCTCTCTTCTTGCTTCTTCTTATGATGTGCCTCATTGGGAAGTATACCGACCTCCATCGGTCGGATGACATCAGCAAGAGACTCAAAAGCGATACGTACAGAGCGCCTTGTTTGACAATCAGGTACATGCTGCACCAGGCAAGGGACAGCACGCTGACCTGATCCCCTCTTGCCTGCTGGACAGCGGCCACAAACATGCATAGCCCAATCACAAGATTTGCTGAAGTCAAACTAGCCACGTAAATGTTTTTCTTTGTTCTCAGCGATCGCTCAGCTGTTACTGCGTAGAGGACAGCTGCGTTCAGGGCCACGGTGCAGAAGGCTAGTGAAACAAAAGGTAAGGTTGTCAGGAAAATATCTAAAAAAGTTCTGTTGGGAGATACAGAATGCATCACGTCGAGAAAAGGCGAAAACTTCCGAGGATGAGCAGCGGTTGCATTTGTCATGGTTAAGATTCGGTGCCAAACACTTCACGCTCACCGCTCCAGTTTGATTGTCTCATGGATTATACCCCTTTCGTTTGTAACACCTCTAGATTGTTGCACATTCGGTATTAGTAATAGAAGTTATAATCTGAGACAACGAAAGCCGATACGATCAATCTAGCAGCAGGAGTCTAGTTTACATCTCACGCCTAGCTCGGATTGACGCTGAACTGTGGCAGCGATCAACTTATATACTGCCATGACAGACACCTGCCTCGTCAATGGCTTAAACATTGTTGTCAACACCAGCGCTGATTCTTGTCTACGAGCGGACGCTGCAGCATGACCCCACAGACGATCTGGAGACACGGTATCTACTTGGTCGCCTGGAACGCTGGCGTTAGACCAAGATAGTGCAATCAGAAATCGCCCTGACTTCCTGATTTTCAGGACTTGAGTAACAAATGATAAATGATCACCTTTTGCATACAGGTTGTACATCAGACTGGCATCAGTTACGGAAGGAGAGGTAAACAGAAACAAAAAAAAAATCCAACGTTTAGGGCGTCTTTTTTAGGTTCAAAATGGCTGCCAGGCAAAAAATTATTGTTATTTTGAGTAATAGTATCAGTTTTCTGCATTTTTATTGCCTCAGCATGATTTTATTTGGCATATCTACTGTTCACACGGAAATTAAAACATTCATACCAACATGCTATCACCCGTCCGCAGAGCACTGGCTAGACAGCTTGGCCATGTGGTAAGAACTTATTTGACGTAAGCGTATGGCCGCCACGCGCGCAGTAGTTGTAACAATTCGGGCTTGGATAATGTAACCCTGTGATGAGATTGGGGCCAGCAGAGGCGTTATATCATTATGACAGACACTTGAAAGACTGTTTTATTGGAATAATAGAGTGTCGTATGATTTAATATGATTTGTAGGACGGTGCAGCCTTCCTTTAAGTTTATTGTAGAGAGTATTAAGTAAAGACATTGAAAGTCATTTGCAGTTAATCTCTAATTCTTTACAGCGACCTGAGATGGTGAGGGTTCTTTAACTGAAAGCAAATAACATTTAGAATTAAATTAAAAATATATAGTAAGCCTTTATATCTTGTATTGCTATCGTTTAGAATTCTCATTACTTTTGTAGATCTAAATACATGTATATGTCTCTGGATTTTTGGAAACTGGGGAGGGGAGGTAATTTTTTTTTTTTTTTTGTGACCTAAACGTTCAGCCTATGTCAGGTTTTACGAAACCCAAATAGGCAAAATCAACAACGACTTAGGTTATCAAATTCAAAATACGACTTCCTTAAAATCTTCAGTCTACATACTTCAAATGCACATTTTAAAGTAATTCTGTTGCATTGCTTCCAAAGATATCACATTTCAAAAGATGATAAGAGTTTCCAAGTCGATTCCGTAAAATGTCAGTTGGAAAACTTTTTAAACAGAATCCCGCATAGAAAAGTATCGAACTGTCAACGTATGACTGCCGCACGACCTATGTTTGCCAATCGCAAGAATGACGTTGTTGTTTGTTTTTTTTTAGTAGAATCTGCAGTCTTAGATTGCCAAGTTGGCTTTAAACTTATGAGGCTAAATTCTTGTTGTTGTTGTTGTTGTTGTTGTTGTTGTTGTTGTTGTTGTTTTTTGATAATGTAAATGGGTGGTTGGAGGCAAGATGAATCGCGTGATAGTGTGACTTTCTCTTGGCATAGAAATAAATAAATAAATATTTGAGAGCTAGCGCATTAACGATGGGATTTCTTATTATCGTAAGAATTACCTCAGTGCATCGAAGCTGAATGGAGACACGATCTGTGTAGCATTGAACATGGAGAGTTAATGCAATTCTCACAATGCTAAAGAGATCCTATCGTTCATGAGGAAGCTCTAAATTATCAATATATATAAAGACCTGAAGAAGAAGAAGAAGAAGAAGAAGAAGAAGAAGAAGAAGAAGAAGAAGAAGAAGAAGAAGAAGAAGAAGTAGGAAAAGAAAAAATAAGTAACTGTAGGGTCTAAAACTTGAAAATTAATCTATCATCTTATCAAGAATTCATATGGCCTTCGTAACTGGATTTTTTTCTCTTTTAATTTGACAACCTAATATCATTTTTAGATGTAATTAAAAGCCTAAAATTTACAGTGATCTTGACCAAAGCCAAAGACACTCTACACACAGAATATTCGTGCAAAAAAGTTCACAGATTGTATAGATGGAAAAACATAGCTTACCTACATTTTGGGAATTTCATATGTTGATTTTTATTTCGCAACTGTAAATAGTAAATCCCAGTAAATACAGTGATAGCCAGTTTAGAAGCCGCAGGATAATTCTGGTACTCAAAAGTTAATAACATTTATAAATGCTGATATTCAAAACCTTAACATTTATAAATGCAGACACTATGACTTTAACAGTTATAAATGCTGATACTCAAAACGTTAACATTTATAAATGCTGACACTCAAAATTTAACAATATAAATAAATGATGCCCCAAAAGTTATCATGGGCTTTTATCCTCTTCTCCCAAAAAAGATTTTTTTCAGTATACTGTGAGCAAGATAATCTACTTATTGAATAATTTTTAGCGCTTTGTTGATATATTATATATATATAACATACATAAGATCTATTTTAAGCTTCTTGTAACCCAAATAACTTATAGAAAATGTATGTGAGTAGGTATGTATTGAGAGAGAGATGCTTTGCAAATAACGGTAGAACCTTCAGTGGACATCTGAACTGACGCAGCAGGATGGTTACGTTTATACTTTTATGGCGGACAGAGACCCAGGATAACAAAAAATATGCGCCTCTTTTGTATTTCCTTTAATTTCACATCTTCTTTTTTGTTATTGCCGTCCTGACGCGACATCACTTTAGTAATATTATTATAGAATCTCTAAACTGAGTTGTTGATGTTGATGGTTGGACATTATGTCAGCATGGCGGTTCTGAATATCTGACAGTGTGCCGTCCCGTCTCCTATCTCTGCTGTTGGAGATGAATTTCACGCCATATTCGAATGTTCAAAATTTAATCTGGAAAGGAAGAAGAACGTCGACAAAAAAATTTATCTCAAGACCTAATATGTTCAAAGCTAAATTACTCTTCAATAACCAATCAGTACAATGTACTAAGTCACTGGCCATATACACTAAGAAAATACTAGATAAATATAAATG
>JAWQUT010000310.1:723656-738881 GCA_033807755.1 Ellobium chinense | reverse complement strand
CCCCCACCCCCCAAGTGAGAACATTGTTGGAACTCAGGAAATTGAAGCATGTACTAAAGGCTGCATGCCACATGTTGACATTATGACATGTCCTGATTTCAGTTTCGCCCTCAGAAAATCTGCAGGAGGCGTCACGAAGCCACATAAGGCAATTGCAAGAAGCAAATTAGATAATTTCGTTAAATTAAAGAATAGTGATGCAAAAGCTGCCATGACACTTTTTCAGCGATTTCTTGGACGCTTCCTATCTCATCGCTGACCAAATCCACAGAAAGAAAGTAAGAGCTTGCTGACATGACGAAGAGGAGGCAAACAGCAGGCAAAGATTAAACAACTTTATTGGTTATGCCCACACCATACATGACATTATATGGGTGGTCAAAATAACCTTTCACAAGTTTCAAGTCTTACTATCTGTCTCTCTCTCTCACTAACGTTCTCTCTCCCTATCTCACACACCCTTTCTCACTCACCCTCCCCGTCTAATGTTATTTTTAACAGCTACAACTTTCAAAACACCCCATTAGATCAGACAAATGGCAGGATAGACACCATAGTTAGATGGTGCATCATCATCAGAGTATAAGAAGAGGTGAGAAGAGGATGGCATGTTAATGGGAGATGAACCACTGCTCGGGGTCTGTGTTAGGTTTTAATGTCCCTTTTCAGCACAGTTATGGTAAAATACGAAACAAGAATGAACCTACCATCATGCTGCCCATAACTCTCAGCCAGCTTGGACGAGGTTTCAGCGTGCTGGCTTCAGAAAGAGGTCTACAGTGACTTATGCTGCACAACAGTGTTTACGTGTACATTTGTTTAACACAACTCATATTGCTTGAACATTTCTCATTCTCACGCCTTTTCACTATGTCTCTCACTTCTTTCAGTTCTGTTTCCATATCTGCTGACTCTTGCAATCCTGTTCACTTGGTTTTCTTTGTATGTCTCTTACTTCAATAGTCAGGCTTGATAAAATTAAATGCTTAGACATGAAACGTCAACTATTTTTAATATATATATTTCTCAAAAAGTTTTATGCTAAATCTGGGCAAAATCATAATTTTTCAGTTATCCAGTAAAACTCTCATAACACAACGACCCTGATCGATCTGGCCACCTAACTATCCCACATCTCTCGCTGGCTTGTCTTAAGTCAAGAATATACAACTGTCGATAAGATACACTCCTGCCTGACATCAACATTATACTTTTTCATGCTTGATACCAAATTCACAGGATCTGCCTAATCACTGTGGTCTAAGAACATTTCGGACTATCCATGATAAAGGAAAATTAGGGTCACCTGCTGCAGGCTAGTTCATAGTATGGCAAATAAATCACACATTGTGAAGGTCACCCTGCAATGGATGCGGAGAACAGTAATTCTCGAACCACACTCTGGGCAAAGAGGTCTACTGGCCATTTTCTGTTATTTGGCTTTGTAAATCAGAGATGCAACTGTGAACATACTATCTGCTGCACATAAATATTCCCTGGGATATCATAAACAATTTTCTAGCCCTTTCAATGTAATGCTAATTAAACTTTAACTAGTACAACATCAGTTAAGATGAGGAACTAAATATACCATATGCAAGTCACCGTAGTCAGGCCGTGGCGCATTTATTGATCTTTATGCATACTAATTTCAATGGTTTGATTCGAATGGCTAGATGCTGAGTGCCAAAGTTTGCAGGACAGGGCTATGTACCACTTGGGAACCTTAAGGTTGAATTCTGCTGCACCAAATTATGAAATAGATAGACTAAACTATTAACATTTGTACCTATAGTAAAACAGGTACCTGAACATCTGGGGTGCCACCTTGTGGATTGAAGTCAGTAAATTTCAGGAAATGACCCTTTGGTTAATAAACAATATCATGCATTCTCCAGGCTCTGAACTGAGTAAGTCAGGGGTGACAACTGATTGACAAGTAATCAAACTGATTGGGCAGAAGCTGTTATAGTGCAAGTGCGAGTGAGAGAAAACCTATGGCTTAACCCAAACAAGAAGTAACTGGGGATTCAGTCACATTTCATAATAAACATAATAAAACACATGAATAATATAAGAAAACATATTTATTTTGAAATGTCATTAGTTTTGTATTAATCGCTTTCTCAATAAACATGTATGGCTGTGTTATCCAGGTTATAAGTGTGTTATGAGCATGCATATTTTGAACAAATAAATTACAATAAGTCAATTTATTTACTTGTTTGATCATTTATTCATATATATTCATCTATCCATCTATATTGTACATACATGTTCAGTATCTATTTGGTCATTTCTTCATTCACTTGAATATTCATCCATCATACTATGGAATCTCAACAATAAGTATATCTTTGTGAATAGAAAAAAGTATACTTATTATTGAGGTGCACGTCTTATCAAGGTTCACTTGAATATCTAAAATAAGTTATACTAATGAATCTGTGCATATCAAACCATACTAAATAATGAAACACATGTATTCTGACTGTAATCAAGTATCAAGATTCCACTGTACATCTATTCATTTCCCAACTCTTAAAATCAGTGCAAACAAAATACAAGAAAACTGCCTGGAAAACACTTGCTTTCAATCCCAGTCATGCTTCCCTCCCAATGTTATTTTGAGGTCTTAATTTAAAAATGAAGGTAGTAAAATACAACATCTATCTCTCTGATCGTTTTTACCGCAAACCCGACACTGTCCTCATTAACAAGAATGTGGAATGTGCTGAATGAGATGGATACTTGACACTACATATCTAATCATTCACAACAAAAGGTCTTATTTTTACCAAAACTATATTTGAGAAAAACCAGACATTTCTATTAGAAGATATGTTTGTACATTTAGCTCTTCCTGTGTTGACAGTTCTTACTTAGTCAATGCTACTTGCAATTTTGCTTAAATATTTTGTCAGGAGAATACTGACATGTAGAGCATGAGGATGTACAAAAAGGGGTTTGGGCAGAAAAAAGTTTCATAACTTCAACAACTGAAGAGCGCTTTTCCAAAACTCGGTATATGGTCTCTGAATATTTTCGAAATAAAGTATGTGTGAAGAACAGTAACTGTAAATTTATTTCCCATTTTAATTTACTGTAACATGATGTAAGGAGTGCAGATTTTGAGCTCAATTAGGTTTTGAATGAATTAACACAGAAATGCATGTATGAATAAACCACCATTGTGGTTCAACGACAGCGCATTTACTAAGTTTTGAAAAAAAAAAACGCTATTCAATTCAAATCTTATGGGTGTAAAATTTGGCAAATTTGGTCTGCTAATCCTGCAAATTTTTGCTGTGGTTAAATAACTGCTAAAAAATGAAAAAAAAAAAGAAAACACATCCAGCATGCCTGGTGTCCATCAGACAGGTTGGGCCCACAATATCATCTCTTAATTTTTGAGGGCTGCAATGAAAGTACTGCATTTAGATCAATGAATCTTGCAGAATGGAAGATTAAAACTTGTAAAATAATAATATGAAATAATAATCTTATCCTTGTTTCCTTTAAACTCTTAAAGTTATTAAACTTTGAAGTTTAGTCAATTTTCCTGGGGGACCCCCATGTCTTGTATCAACATTATCATTACCGACATCTGGCTCAAAATCAACTTTTCAGTGTTTTGTAACTCCGATGTTTATTGAAATCTCAGAACTCCACAAAAAGAAATAGCCACAGTGCAACATCTTTGTTCTAATTTACAACAATTTACTTGAGATAAAGTGAGAGAATTGCCTTTTCTTCCTGTAAAATTTTGCAAATCAGCTATCCAAAAAGTTCATCCTTATAAAGAAGAAATGACAGTTATATAACAGAAATAATGAATAATAAGTAAGAATACATTCCTTAAGAGTGCAATGAATGAAATTCTATGTACAATAAAGCTGATTCAGATTTTGACTTTCAAATATTGATATGCTAAGTTCAAATGTTGAAAAAAAATGAGTTAAAACTTGTGTTCCTTTCATGCTGTGAAAGTTATCAATGTAACACGACATGACAACAGTGAGCTGATTCATGCTGCTGTCATTGACTAAAGAAACTCCCTGTAGAAAGTTGCGGTTCAAACTCCCAAAATTTGCAAACTTTGCATACAAAAAGTGGTAAAATATGCAACAAAATCTGCAAACACATCTTCATAACTTTGCTATATTGATCACCATGTTGCATTGTTTATTACCATACTGTGACAAAGCTGTAGAAATAGAACACATTTTCTGTGTCCCTGTTGACACAATATTTTGATTGTGCCAGAAAAAGTGCAATGTTTAACCAAAATAGGCAAAATTTGCGAAAAATATTTCAATTAAAATTTGCGCCAAATTTGCAAAGAGTATTTAAATTTGTGGACACTTGCAAAACTGCAGTGTATCGTCAAAAACCCAGAAATTTGTTTTAATTTGTAACCGTGTCCTATATCAATCATGGGAACAGATGAAGAGAGGAGATGCAGTTCTCTTGGAAAAAAAGTACATTTCACTGGGCGACATGGATAACTTTTCACAACAAACTGGGTTTAACCAGTTTTTGGAATGGCTCAGATGGGAGTATCCAATGAGGCCTTTACACACGAGTGGTTGAAACTGGAATGAAGGAAAAAGGATTCATACGTCATGAATAATAATAATACAGTAGTTGAACTCCTTTGCTTCATACCATATGTGCCCTAACACTTCGTTACTCGGAGACCATTGCAAAGGGATGAACTACAGTCAAACATTTTGCAAGTCCCAACACTTTCTTAAAATTTGTTATGCTTAAAATAATATGAAATAATACTCTAGCATTTATCTAAAAGATATGCATATTACGGGGCATTTTATAAACTCCAACTACCTCTTTTTGTCTAATTAAACCACAGGCATTCTACCTGACAATAAGTCAGACCTTACACAAGCAACTCCATCCTCAGCTTGCTGAACTGAAGACCAGACAAAGGCTTGTTCTTCGTTATTGACCATTAGCACCATGATCTTTTGCAACACATGATCTCAGTTGCCTCACAGTGAACTACAATGAGGCAGTGACTCTCTCTTTTTCCTGTCATGGATAATCTGAAATATGCTTAATATGACGATTTAGATGGCTTGATACTAAACAGGTTTGACAGTACTTTGAAATTCAAGGAATACTGGTTTGCAATATGCATGCATGTACATTATATTTCACAATATCTACTGATCATATTGGGACTTGCAAATTATTTTAAACATCACTAGTTTTGCAAAAGGGTTCCTGTAGTGGGCATATAAATTGTTAGGACAAAAATGCATAGATCTTGGATAAATTTTATGTGTCTCATATTATAGTATTTGGTAGATGAATAGAACTGGAATGGGTGGACAACAACTTATGTAACCACATGGGACATTTTGTACCACTGACACTGGAATGTATCTTACGATAAGGTTGGTCCAGAAAGTTTAAGAACAACAAATACAGTCGAACCTGGATAATGTAATCACTATTCCGCTCTTTAGAAGTGGCCTCATAGATAGGTGGCTGTCTTGACCAGGCTGGGATTTTGTTAATAGAGACAATAAGAAAAACCTTTTTCCACTGGGTTTCTGAAGTTAATGAAACCTGATTGCCGAAAATTTAAAAGGTTTATAATACAGATTATAATACAGATTATCAGCAACCTCCATTTAAATGTACTGATGTGTCAGAGGGCAATAGTTTTCCACGATGGCTAGTTTCCGGGTAATGTTGCCAAGTCATAGCTTTAACCCAGAAAATTGTGCATCACAGTATTAAAGGATGCATTGTGCAGTCCAGAGATGAAAAAAAGGGCACAGTGATGTCAATAATAGTAGAAATGAGAGTCTAACACAATGGCTAGGCCTATCTAATAAAACTTTCTGCCAGCTGTTTTCCAAGAGTTTCATTTTAGTTTCATCACTGAGTCACTCACAAAAGGGTTTTATAACGATGTTGTTAACTTATATTGTGCTATATGTCAGCCCCTGTTCTTTCACCAACACCCTCACGATTTCAAGCTTTCATGAAACAATGTTGGTTGACTTACAGCATAGTAAAGGTAAAATTTCTCCACTTTGATATGCTCAGGTAGTAAATAGAGGACTCTTCATTTACATGACCAATTCATTAACCTAATTTTTGGGGGGTTAAAGGTCTTGATACTTGACTTTTATGCAAAGTATTCTTCTCTTTAACACTCTTAGATCTATAAATAAAAATATTTTTAAAAAAAAGAGGGATAATATCTAGCAGTTGCCTCCTTTTTTAAACCAGGGGTTGTAGTTTCAGTGCCAGAAATTTCTGCCCTACAGCTACATCACTCAGATAAGATATTATATATATACAGTGCCAAAAGGCGGGTCAAAATGAATGTTGATTCTCGTTGTTGTAAAAACAGGGTGTACAATTACAGTGCAAAGATGCGGAGTCAAATACTTCCGTTGCCTGGGCCGAATGTTTGTGGCTGTAGAAATTTGATTTTACTGAATATATCATGCCCAAACTTTTTACAAAGATTTTTACAATATATTTATTTCAGTTTCAAGTATTCATCAAAATCAACTTCATAATCCTGTTCAAAATTCTATTTCCTGTTCCCCATTGGTAAGCAGAGGACAACAGAGTCACTCTTCTAAAATACGTTTAGTACACTGTCTCTGGCAAATAGAAAATGCCATGCATACTTAATTCTTTGGCTACCGAGCAACGAACCATGAGTTGGTCCGCCATTCCCGGGGCTCCCAACCAACGCATCATGGACAAAACTAAGTTTGAACGGCTATAGCAGTAAAATATGGCCAACTGGTGCTTGAGTTCAACTTCCGTTGTTTACAGTGAAATCGTAGATCATCTGTTTTCTGGTGTTTTTGATTGTTGTGTTTAGTTTTGGTGGAATTTTCGTCGAAATTCGCGTTGCTAGGCAGTTGTTTGTAAACAATGGAACCAGAGGCAGGGCCGTCAAGGCCACCAAAGCGACTTACAGAAGCAGAGGCCTCAAAAAGACTTCTTGAACGGATAGCATGTGAAGGTGAGGAATGAAGAGAAGTGACTGCTGGAGAGATTGAAAGCAACATTCAATTTCGACCATCCTACAGGCCTGGTATCAGAGATGGAGTTGATGCTTTAACTGTAATCCAAAGCTTCAGGCTGCTGATTAGTGACGATGTTAGAAATTATCTATTATCTTGTTAGCTACATCAATGACTACGCGGCACTGAAATGTCAACAGAACAACCCCCCGAAACAGCACTCTGTCTTCCATGAGTGGACTGATGTAACATCAGAGAAACTTGACATATTTTAGGCTATACTTATCAATACTGGCTTACAGAAAAGGCCAAAAATAAAGGACTACTGGTTTTACACGCTATGGTTTGGCCAAATGATGCCAAGAAATAGATTTGAAGCTCTGTTTCATACCATGATGCACGCCTCTCTATGAATGCTGCAAGTTTGAAGTTCTTACAACAATTTGGAGTTATGCAGTGGTGAGGTAAGAGGAAAATAATTATGCGAATATTTTTGTGTTTATTTTTTTTTCCTGTTTTTATTACTAACACATATCAATTACACTGTTACTAAAAAAATTTGTCTTTTATGTTCATTTAGTTCATTATTCCTACGTTGTTTTCACATACAGTCGAGTCCATGTATGTCGAAACCAGATATCTCCAATTATTTATTAGTCGAAATAAAAAGAAATACTAGTTTTTTTCCCTTCTTTGCATCTATTAATTATCCTTGCATAAGACGAAGTAATTAATGCCCATTTCTGATTAGTCCAACTGCTCAGCGCTGCCACGGAGGCAAAATCACCTCCTGGCGTCTTCCCCGCGTGGTACTAAACAACGCTGACGGCTTGAAAAACAAACAAGACGGTGCTGCGGATAGAGAGAGGCAATAAAACTGGACACTGCGAGTGCCAATAAGTAGCACAATAAGTAGGGCGTGTGTATTACACCACCGCTGATAAGACAGTAGGGGGGAGAGAATGCGGGAGGGCTCGGCTGAAAAATCGATCGATAATTAAACATCTCGGCAGCAGTGTATACATACACTGGCCCATTGCACTGTGACGGTAAATAAACAAGAGGCTGCCCTGGTGACCTCCCCAGTGCGCTCGCTCGCTCGCGTACAGTTGACTCATCTTTATCATTTTCAACTTGAATTAAATTGAATTTGTCCTCTAAATAATGGCTTCCTCTAATCCTGTAAAGAGAAACCTCAAGACTCTTTCCATTGAGTCGAATACAGTATAAACATGCTCCAGGAAATCGACAGAGGTGCGATGTCGAAGAATGTCATAGCTGAGAAATAAGGCGTTCCCGTTAGCACGCTTTCTACGATCTCGACAAACCGGGAACAAGTGGAAAAAACGGCGGCCTCTTCATCTGTTAAGCTACTACTCAGAGCGATTTCTTAGAAAAAGAAATAATCCCATTTAAAATACTTCCCCAATATGCCATCTTTAGTTACATCCCCTGCTGAATTACCCTCGTGACCTCCCCAGGGTACTGGCTCACTCGCATACGGTTGACCCACCTTGGAAATCATTAGTCGAATCCTGATTTCTCCAACTCATTGGGGTGGTCCCAGCAAATTGGAGTTAAGCGGACTCAACTGTATAACAATCTATAGTTTCTTTCATATTATAAATCCTGTGGTAATCTTTTCTAACCTACCTGAATTTTTTGTCATAGTAAATTATGGCCCTTGGGCCAGACCAGAAATTGGGCTGGTAGTGAAAAGAGTTAATAAACTGAGAGAAATACAAAATGAAACCCTGCCCTTATTTTTGAGTGGCTAAGCTCCTCCAAGTTTTGCTGAAACTATGGATTTGGCTGTAAATATATATGTAAGCTCCACCCAATTTTGCTGAAATTGTAAATGTTTTGGTGCTGTGAATGTATACCTGTTTCACTGTAACTATATATCATTTCACTGAAACTGCATATCCCCTTTTAAATCTATTTAAGGTCAACCAGTGCTTATGACCTGACATTTTAGCTAAAAATGAATTGTACTTGAAGACTGGTTACTTAGCAGGTGTTTACCTCAGACAGCTGTTTGATAAATGTACTGAATTACTTCCTCAATGAGGGACTGCAGTGACCTCTGACACATATAAACTACAAGGTAATAAGGTGAAAACTGGTTTAATTTTATCAAAATTTCATGATGTCTATTATTTTTCAGACAATAACACTGAATTTTTGCTGACCTAAATAAGTTCTTTTCTGATGACTAAATCTTGTTTTCTTTATCACAGGCAACGCGAAATTGCAATACAATACAAGCTAGTGGATCAAGTGAATTTCGTATTACGCATCTTGCAGGGATGACAGCACCTGACAGCACAATTTGCAGACGCCAAGATTTATATAAGGGTCTGGAATTTGCTTATTTATTGTTTACTTTGTATATGTTTACCAAAATGTCTTTTTCTTCAGACCTATTTGAGGGCAACCAGAAATTTTCAGCATTCTGCCTTTCCTGCTATTAGAGTGTATACCGAGACTCTTCACATTTGAATTATGGTATATGTCATTTCTGGACCAGGTCCTACCAGCCTTTCAGGGTAAGCATTACAAAGATTCCTCAGAAGCTGATGTGTTTTAACAAAGTGAAATAGTGCCACTAAATACTGTTATCCAATCATTCATCTTTCCTTTCAGTGCTCGAAGTCCAAGAAAATGAGACCATGGGTGTCGTCATTACTAAAGTTAAGTAGCAATTGTCCTGCGAGGTCAGCGAGAGGCCCCACTGTGTTTCTTTGAGCTTGTGCATTTGAAAGGTGAACAGTTCTCTGTCATTCCCTTCTTGGCCTTTTGAAACCTGAAATTCAAAAACAAAACAAAAAATTAATTAAAAATTTTAAGGAAAGCAAATACACTAATGCACACTTTCATGCTTATTATGGCATATATAATGCTTTAAACTGTATCATATTAAGCATACTTCACAGTTCTGACAAGAAAATTTCCCAGAGGCTGGAATCTGGAAATAAAATTCCTGAAAGATCATCGTCACTATGTGATTATTAATTTCCACAGTCCTCATATCAGTTCAACAGCCAAACATTTTCCTGAATGCTATCACTTTAACAGGGATGCCACTCACTTTTCATAAATTCTCTGAAACTTTTGTGGCTTCACGAGAAATCATGTGGACATGGTGTCTTAAATCTGAAACTTCTACTTTCAAAGAGCCAAATCTTGTTTGATCTCTAAATGAAGCTTTCTTAAGGGCAAGTGCGGCACCCTGTAGGGGTAAAATTGGGTAAATTTGTGTAAAATGAGTTTAAGGCAGTTTTTTAAACAGCAACATGTCCTTTATCGAATCCTGAAGTTATTTTCATTATACCTGTCTCAAAAAGTGTATTTTAATGCAAAAGGAAATGATTAGCCTTTATCAAATGCATCTATCGGGTAATCTTTATCTTCAATTATCTCAAAATCAAAGTTTTCGTCACTCTATCCCTTCGATCTGACTTTTTTCTGGTCCAATTTACATAAAATTTTGCATAACAACTCTTCAAGCCCCTGTTTTGAGAATGTCATGGGCTTTTTCGATATCTTGTGTTTTTGTTTTGTTTTTTTTATTTTTAAAGTTGAAAATTTTCAAAATTTTCAAAGTTTTTTTATGACATTTTTTAAAAAAATATTTTTTAAAAAAAAACTATCCAAGAAATCAAAAAAAGCCCGTGACATTCTATTTTGAATAGAGTGATCTTTCAAATAAAAAAAAAAACCAGCATCCTACCATGTATTGTTCTCCAGATCGAACGGTTCAAAGCTATGCAAAAGTCATCCATATTTTCCAATATGGCGGCCAAACAATTGGCGTTTCCATAGCAACGGAGGGAGGAAATTGCGAAAAACCCCAGTTTATCTTCCTTCCTGGCCCTACGTGACCAATTTTTCACCCCAAAATGACAAAGTTCCCTTTATTAATGAAAATCACCTAGTTCTGCCGCATGTGCCCTTAAACAATAAAGAAATAAAAAAGTGAAAAGGCATAAATTTACTACAAAATTTATCATACAGTAGAAAAATAGAAAACAGACTTGCCAACTCCTACTTATAATGGATCAGGCAGCAGATAAGGCTGTTTGAATAATACTCATCACATAGTTTGATTCTTCTAGTCATTCATTCTTTGTCAATGTCAGAAATTGATTCTAGTCTAAACACAAGCCTGACAAGTGACAAAGGTTTGTTTCTCCATGTACCTGGGTTGTGATTTGGTAAGAGAAAGTTTCATTTTGGAATGTCCCTAGATACCACTAGGATGTCCTTAAAAGATTTTGCTGCTTAGATCTCTTCCTGTCAATCATGATTTAAACTATCTCTGCAAATCAATGTAGATCTACGTGTTCTGCGAAGTCGACCAGCCTAATCCACACACCGCCCAAGGAAGACGAGCAAGAGCGAGGGACGATTAGCCAGTTCTAATTGTAGTGCTGCTGAAGCTAGACCTGAAACGCAATTTCCGCAGAAGTGAGCATGCACTGGAAAGCGTAACGCCAAATCTGTGTATCTTGTATGGTTTCCGTTCTTCAAATGAGTTTTTAAAATCCAAAATAACACCACTACCATGACAGTTTGGAGTTCAGGGACCATGTTTACTAAGGCCATAAGTGACCTTTTATTTATCCTAATCTGTCTAGCCATACGTCAGCGGTACTGAAATGCCTATGTCAATGCTGACCTATCTGTACGACGGTCGTACTGAAACTTCTGATAAAATTCCGGATCTCAGGAACCGGAATTACTTTTTCTGAGAGTTGTCACGGGTTCTTGGATGGACCTTGGATGACATTCTCGGAGCTGCTGATATTCTCGGATTTCGGAGAATTCTCGGAAGAGTGGTATCCTTGCTTTAAGACAGTAAATAACCCAGTGAATTTGAAAACTATAAAAAAAATGGTGTTAGCTGCCAGAAGCATCCTAGAGAATGGAAATGTCTTTATCAAGAATGAAAGTTTCCTTTCAAAAATACTGAAAAATATTGGAATTCCCAAAAACTGATATCACAACGTTTCATCATCTTCAACAGTTTAGGTAGTCAGTGTCACTGTCATCACCTTCTTAGGGGTTTTCTCAAATATGATCGTAGCCTCATGTTGAATGTTTTCTGTGGCTGATACTGGTGGGCAGGACTGTTGGGTGGGAACCAGGCAGAGGAGCTGGTTGATGCTAGTGATGCGTTGGACGCACTGAGAGCGCTCAACTTGCTTGAGTTCAGTTTACTGGATTTGGTACCAGATGACTTTGCTGAAAGAATGCCTCTGCGTGTGGGGACAGCCTCTTGACTTTCCAGAACACTGTCCTCTTTGATTATCTGCAAAACAGTAGTGAAGTAGATAACAGTTAAAATGACATCCAAAGGAATAAAACACTTTTGTTCAGTTTTTAATGTTTCAACAGAGTTTCGGTCTAGACACTGAGATCTGTGGAGAAGAAAATAGCCTGGCCTTCTTGTTTCCTTTTGTTTTAGCTGTACTCTCTGTTTAACCATAGTCGTTTTGACTGTTATCAACTGCATAACCATTAAGCTGCTGCAACTCTATGGAAACAGCAAAAATATCATTCAGGCAGCGTGTGATTAAGAAGAACTGCTGTTTTAACAATTTTGCGGAGAAATATATAAATCATGCAAAATGAGTTGGGCGGAGCTGAGCTGACATGTAAAACATACTTATAAGTATTATAAGTGTCTGTAAAATTACAGCAACCCGTGCCTTCTTTAAGAAAGCTACAGAATGATTTAGCCAGTTGAGGTAACAATTGTCAATTGTTTGAAGGAATTATGGTCTGAATATAAGATTAAATATACTTTATGGTAGCTACTATCATTTAAAAAGAACATGCAAATAATTCACGTTCAAATTTTAATAAATCATCTGATGTGAGATAAACTTCCTAAACAGTGTTATCTAACCTGCCCTCTAAGTGGGTTATCATCCAAACGAGTTCTACTCCCCCTCAGGGAAAAGCTGTATTGCCTCAGGCTTTGTCTCTCTCCCTCTGCCCTCTCCCCTCCTCCTCCTGTCCTCTGTCTTAGGCTGCTACAGGCGCTATCTTGACTACTGTCCGACCTCACACTGTCACGGCAGCCAATACTGTCAGAGAAATTTTCTGATGTATCTGACAAAGAAACACCCAGATCTCCGCTGCTTGATGAATCATAGCACTTCCTTTTCCTGCAGAAAGACAGAAATTTCATCATTACTTAAGCGGGAACTTATTATGAATATCTGCATCTTTAGTTTGATATGCTAATGCTGTGGCACCACTGGTATCTGTCAGATTTATATTCTACAAGGCATTTTGATATCCCAAGAGCTCTTCAGCTTTTTCAAACCTCTGAGTTGCCAAACACAGCAGCAAAATTCTGGTCATTAACTGTGACAATGAGTTCAATTTTGGTGCTGATTAAATCTGACTATTGCCTTTAAATATTCATTGAGTATAAAGTAGAATGTTTCAGAAACGTTTCAGAAGTGGTTTGAGGGGTGGGGGCGGAAGTGGCACACCTAGTTTTGACCACCATAAATGCACAAACCAGCATCCCTAAGGTTGTAATCAAATGTATGATTCTGCAAATTTTTTTGTTCTGTTTCAGAGAGAAGCAGAAATAGATTTCAAAAGTGCAGTCTTCACCTGATCAAATAGAACTATAATTTTATAGCTCAGATGTGGCAATCCCCATTGATGTTGATGGTATTTGACATTTCTTCTCAGGAAATTAAATGGTAGAATTTTTTATTTCTTGATTTTAAAACGAAAAAATATTTCATATACCAGATGCATGGAATTTATTTAGGCCATTTCTCTAACTGACTAATACTAACTTAAACCCCACTTTGCTTGGCTGCACCACATTCTGTTCTCAACAACAACAACAACAACAATAATAATAATAATAATAACAATGCAGCTTGTAAGTCTCATATCCAGGCTCATGCCCACTTATACCACTACAGTTGGCCTGATCATTCTAACACTTTCTCAATGTCATGGGAAGCATACAGTGCTGCTGCCATTTACAGGCACTGATTACTACTGTTTTGACAATAACTACTACTGCCTACAACAAGGTGCCTATTTTACAGCTGACTGGACTGAGGAAATGTGAATTCCCAAGGCATTTATGGCAAGGCCATGGCCAGCATTGAGCCCAAGGCCTTTAGATCTCGAGTCCAACGCCATAATGATTTAGCCACACTGCTCCACAATAATTCTTACCGCAGCACAGGAGAATCTAAGGTAGAATCATCCCCAGCCACATCCAGAAGGGACAAACTCTTATCACGAGTCATCCTGAAATGTTGTCGGACAGGATCAAGTCGTGCTCGAACACTGGGTGAGTTGTCTGACTCGTTACCATCACTGCCATTACTGACCAAAGACAAGGGACGCAGAGGTGTTTTCTGGAGGACAAATTTGAAAAATCAGTATCTGACCCGTCTGATGAAGACTTGAAAGAAATGTGTGCCAAAGTTTCAGAAGAACCAATATGAGTAAAAGTTTACCAATTATATACTAATTTTAAGATATGGCCATGTACGGGCTATGCTGCCTACAAATTCTATTCCTGTAGCCGTCAAAGGGCCCATTAACTGAAATGTGCTTGCAAGAGTGGCAATGAAGAGAAGTCAATGCCATAATGTAGAATTTTCCAAACAAAATATGATGGGTGGTAAAACAGATTAAAAGAGTATGAGATTTTGATCTGCTGAACTGTCTGAAAACTGTGTCTAAAAGACCATATGTAGTGCCAATGGCCTAAACTTTATCAGAATGATAAAAACATGTCTATCTTGACTGAAAACTCAATTTAAAGATTTCCAGCCTAAGCACTCCAGTTTTTATATACCTACCCCTGGAAGTTTGATATCTGTTTTCTTTTGTTGCTGCCGATGTTTGCGCAGAGACCGACCTCGCAATGGAATTTTATTGCTGCTGGGTTTGCGTAGAGTCTGTCGATCATCACAGAGTTTTCTGGGGAACAAACCAAAGACATTGTACCAATATCAATAATCTCGATATAGGGTCATTTCACGTCAAATCAACCAATCTTTTTCAATTTTGCCGGTGACCCTCTTGGATTTTGTTAAAACTTGCCCTAAATGTTCTTCAGGGTCAGAAATGAAGCCATGCCAAAAAGTTCCTCTGAATTCCCTCTAGTTTCTGAGAAAAAAAATTCTGAAGAAAATTGGCTTATTTT
>JAWQUT010000310.1:608709-720493 GCA_033807755.1 Ellobium chinense | reverse complement strand
GTGCAAGCCAGAAAAAGTATTCTATATTTTTTTTGCCTCAGCATGATTTTGTTTGGCATATCTACTGTTCACAGAGGAATAAAAACATTTATACCAACATGCTATCACTCGTCCACAGAGCACTGGCTAGACAGCTTGGCTATGTGGCAAGAACGTAAGGTTATACACCACGAGCGCAGTGGTTGTAACAATTCGGACTTTGGATAATGTAACCCTGTGGGTTGTCTGGGGCCAGCAGGGGCGTCATATCATTATGACGGACACTTGAAAGACTGTTTTATTGGAATAATAGGGTATTGTATGATTTAATATGGTCTGTAGGATGGTGCAGTCTTCCTTTAACAAAATGTGCCATGTTTCAGATTTGATTTTCAGTTCTCCAAAATTTTCAGCATTCTGCCACCCCTGAAAGTGAAAATGCCACAATTAAACCTAGTCATATAGTCTCTTCACTACAATGGTCTGGTAACCCTTTAGAAGAGTGGCTTGTGTGGTGCTTGATTAAATCAAAATGAAAAGCCAGCCTTTCACCCCAGTCTATATCATCCTCCATAAGCTTTGTCCATTTATTGAATAATTGAGGTTGATATTTACAAATGAGAGTATGTTAGTGCCTTAAATGGGTAAAACATTTACCTTATTGCCTTTTCCACCTCCTCACTCCACTCCTTCGCATTTGTTTTGTCTTCTGAGTACAGCACCAGCGTTTCTTCTTTACATGTGATCTGAAAATGAGTGAGTTACAAGAAGGCACTGAGGTTAATTACTGACCGCATGCACACAAAAAATCCATGATTGTCAACACCCCTTTTTAACCCTTCATTAACTGAATTGCCATCCTTTGCCCACAACCAAATTTTGCCTCATCATCCATTCATTATCATAGCCTCAGTATCACTTTTATTGTGTGCTATCCCCATTATTTGTCCTTGGCATTGTAGAATAAGGTGAAAGGTGCCTAGGCTAATGACCACTTCATGGTTGTCTGATGGCCAGTCAGCTAACACTGGGCTGCAAAATTCGGCTGTCATGCCCAGTGTTCCGCAAGGAGATGTGAATACATTCTATTGCTGCATTCAAGCATATGAGAGGACAGTAATATATCAGAGCAATACAAGGGTTAAAAGATTCAGATTTATCAGGAGCACATAGTGGCTTACCCTAAACACCCCGCCAGCATCAGACTTGCTGAAGTTGGTTATGAAAACAGGCTCCACTTTGCAGTGGCGCAGAGGAAGCACACAAGAGCAGGTGTAGGATTTGCCCCCTCCGTCCAGGAACTTGGGTTTTCCATACAGGAGGATATCAGAAAACAGGAAGAACATGCGCTCATAAGACTTCCCTCCTTTTCTCGACACCTACAGATCAAAAGAAATAAGGGAACTTGTTGTGTTGTGTTGAGTTATGTTATGAAGAATGGCTTCACAGCAATATGGAAATGCCCAGACTTGCTCATCTGCAAGAGAAGAGTGAATGATATGGACAGCCAGTTGGTGAGGGGAGCATTCAAACTGTTATTGAGAGAAAAGTATAAGGTTATTTGGATGATTTCTCCTTCATTGAAAAATGCTCAAAGCCTGTTTTCGGGATGATTGTTACATCTATGCAATTAATTATTATTCTAAATAATTTGTTAAATTAAGGTAAGCATTGATAATGATATCTGGTTCGATTTAGGCATTAACACAGCATAAGACCGTGTTGTGCAGCCATGGATAGTCACTCTTATGAATATGGTGCTAGTGTGCACAAGAATGTCTGCATTCACTTCTACATACATCAGTGGCACACCCTCTAGTGAAGTTATAACCACCTTGGTTAACATAGAGTTGTTTCATTTAATACAAGAGCACATGGACAATAGCATGAATAATTTAATCATTTGAAACAGTGTTTAAACATAAATAATATCTTCAAACCGGCACTTGCAAAGAATTAGAAAATGGCAATTTAATACTATATTACAAAAATAAGATCATTAAAATACAGCAGAGATTCCTTTACGACATACTAATGGCACTGCCATACAAATGAATTGTGTCACCATTTGCTCAAACTAGATGGTTCAGTGTTTACTTTCTTGAGAGGTCCTTCCTTGAGAAACTCCCTTCCTGGAGCTAGAAGCCTGGGTGCCGAACTGTCAAAACTTCTCTGTATTGCAAGCATCTTCATGAAATTTTCATTTTGTCTGACATGTTCATTGATGTGGTGAGCAATCTCTGCTATCTTCTCAGCCGCCTCTGAAATACAGAAGTCAGTGCAATACTAAAAAGTACAATTTGTCTCATGCTTTGAGAAATTTTCAACAGAAGAGAAGGGATGCCACTTACTTTTAATTATGTTAAATTTTTGAGATTTCAAGTATAATATATCTAGTACCAATTTACATCACAGACATAGATCTACTAAAGTCTGCTTTGCTACAAAGACTATGACCCGAAGTAGATAGCAATAATGCTCAACGGAGTCCGAGACTTTCAACTGGTAAAAATTTAGGGATGATTTTTAGGATACTAATTTTGATTTCTGAGAATTTTCAGAGAAATGGCATCCCTGAACATTCAATGCCACTATAGTGAGTGAAACATTTGAAAGGCTACGTCTGAAATCTCACAAAATATACAAGATGCCATCTCATATCTCCAAATTCTGGTCACTGAGTGATGTTCCTATAACTGAAATACAATCACATAATTAAAGACTTGGACAAATGACTGTTTCTCATTTCCCATCCCTATGCAATACAATCAAATCACACACAAAAGTTATAACAGACAAAATAAACAGCATCTCTCAACTGGAACTTCTCTGCGCTCCAATGGATATGCATTTAAAGGCCACTCAGGTGATGAAAGAAGAAGAGCAGCATTTTCACTCTTCACAAATTTGAATTCAGTTGCACACTTTACTTTCTGATATTCACAATGAAACATTTCACACTAAATTACTATAAAAACTCTTCAGATTGCTTGTTACTGTCCCTTAGAAGTATGCCATGGTAAAGGAAACTAATATAAAAAACAGTCTTGTTTGTATTTGAGATATGAAAGCAAATCCATCTAAGCTGAGGCAGTCTCTACAGCAATTTGCAGGCTGGGCTTGCCTTTCAATGTTGACAATAGGATGGTGTAGCTAAAAGTGCACTGTACTGTATGCCATCTGAGGCATGACAGTGAATCATGTTTGCCCACTCACCTTTCAGTTTCTCATAATCATAATGTTCTACAGGGGTGTTGTTCAACAGCTCATCTAACAGCATCTTGTACCTAGGAAGTCCACAGATAACCATTAATAAGTGTATGTCTAAAGTTAGTTATCTAACAACATACTACTAACAGTGATGAGGCATTAGCCTGGACATAAGACTTGTAAACCACATTATTAGCATTGCCATTGTGTGGCCTGCTTTCTATGTTTGCGCCTGAGCTTTTAAAATGGTGTAGCCCACGAAAAAGAAAAAAACAAATAAGGTTTTGAGAGCAAGATAGTAAAACTTTCTTATGATTATAAGCTGTGTACATCGAAGTTGGCTTGAACTTAATAGATTTCATTTCACACAACTGGTTAATGAAATTGTTGGTATTGCTCTTACATTAATTGTTGCCCCTAACATGAGATTGCCATAAGTGATGTTCTCCTAGCAGAAGAGTCAGATGAATATGGTTGCAAAGTCCATGAAAGCACCTGTAAATTTGCCTGTTGCTGAAAAGCCTATTAACCACCAACTGACAATGGAGTTTTTAAGCATCTCCACTCAAGTGATAGTGATGAGGCTGTGGTTCCCTACCTTGGTATCCTCTGTACTGGGGTAATCAAGAGAGCATTCAACTTCAGCCCCATCACCTCCGGTCGATCTTCTTGTCTGGTCAGAAAGTCTGCAAACTCTTGGCTCTTGTTCTGCCATTCCTGTGGATAAATTTCATCTATCAGCCTAGCCCAGAAACAGTTGTGTCCCAGGAGCCAAAGCTTCAACAAAAGTACTCTTTTTAAACAATCTGCCCAGACTCACACAGTTCCAGTGTCTTAGTTAAAAGGAAGTGATTTGGTCTTTTTGTAAACAATGTCCTACTGTAAACAATGTCCTACGTAAGGAAATGGTTTTGATTTTCTGAGCAAATGAATAATTTCCCTTGTCAGAGCATATTACAGACATTATCGCCCCCAGTGAGCTACAAGAGAGTGTGAATGAGTCTTGTTCTGTCATAAAAAATGACCATTCAAAACAATGTAACTGCACCAGCTGCAGGAAAAGAGTTCTGAAAACCTCATCTCTCCTGTGTAAGTTAATATGCAAAGTGGCCAAAAAAAAGTGTTAATACAAAATCCAAAATAACCTTGACAGTTTAAGAAAAACTGAGATAAAATTTTAGACATGTTAACAGACAGATATAATTTATAATTTGCTGCAGCTTTCATTAGGCTAGGTATTATACAGCAAAGAAAATTTAACAATCTATATATAAGTAAGTAATGTGCCAGAGCCAGTGTGTTAGGCCAAACATCAGGCAAATTTTTAATTCCAGAGTTGCAACATGATCATAGCACCTACATAATTAAAATTTGCAGCTGTAGCAGACAATATCCACCTGCTCATGTGTGCAAAATTTCAGCGCATATGATCTAAATTTTTAGAAGTTATTAAACTTTGGATTTAAATACAGGTTGTTTTTTTGGGGGGGTCATATTATATGCAATGAAGAAAATGCAGAATAAAATTCTGAACATCATGTGCCAGTGCTGTCTTCACATTATGAGATTTTCCTGACAACTTATATCTTTGTTTCGCTTCAAATTGATATCTACAAACATGACAGCAAAGTCTAAATGTAGGCACTGAGGGAAACACAGCATAAAAATATCAGGTTTCAGTTTAGTCGTAGCAAAACTGTCTTGAGGAATTAACTAATACAGGGTCACATGAATTAATCACATACTTTGTTTTCTATGTTTAGACCTTTCAGTGGAACCTTGCTATGTGGTGTGGTATAAAAGTAATAGCCTATCTTGACTATAAACAGTCGGTACGGCAATCCTGTCAATTCAAACTAAAAGATTCCCAAGAACATAATTTAAGATGCTATCAGTTAACAACACTTAGTCCAAACAACTGACTGCAACACTCCAAAACATGCATCCATTGCACTGTGTGTTATGCCGTCACATTTCTTTTTCAAGTCAACGCTTCTAGAATGGTCAGTCCAGTCACCAATACTGGCACTGCCTCATGCCTTTCTCTACTTCTCTATTATTACTATTGATACTGAGTATGAAGTCTTCAGGTTTCATGCACAGCATATCATCTACAGGAAAACGAACCACAAAACCTACCAAAATCTGAAGGAGTGATAGAATGTTTGTTTTAATCAACAAAGCTCAAATTTCCGCCGGATGTCAAGGTCAGCATTTCAACCACTCTCCTCAGGGTGTTCATTTGTGATGCAGTTAGATGCGAGCTCAGCTCTTACATGTTACTCTCTTTGCTGTTACACTGCAAACTTTGAAATGCAGGAGAGGATGGAAGATCAATGAACATTCAATGTATTTTTGGAGGGATTTTGAATTTAAGGGACAAATCATGTGATCGCATAATCTGTTTAAAACACACTGTCAATAACAAAACAATTTGTTTACCTGCAATGTGGTTAAAGCAAATTGATGGTTTTTGGCATAGGTAGCATAAAGCTTGAGGAAAGGACCAAGCTGAGAAAATGCTTGACCAACAGTTGTTTGTTCCATCTGTTCCAGCAATGTGAGGTTGACTTCTCGGATTTGCTCCAAATTGCTGAATAGTCTAGCATGAACGTCATCTGGCACAAGACAGGCAAATCGCAGTGGGAAGTCGANGGAAAAAAAAAAAAAAAAACAATAAGTAGACAACATCTGCTACATTATCAAAGTAGTTTTGGGTTTAAAGGAGGCAGGAAGGGCAACTGAGTAAGGCTGAACTGAAACTTTGATGTTAAGGCTAAGAAGTCTTTCAATGCCAGGTAAATATTCTGAATTTTATTTGCCAGGAAGCTTAATTTGCCATAAATTTGTGATAGGGTAGTATTTTCCTCTACCCCAATATGAGGTAAAGCCTCTGAAAAACAAGAAAACAAGTCCCACATATATCAAACAGAAATATTTCAGTCATATTTTGCCATAGACTCTCTGCCATGATGTTACAACATTTCATTCGGAAATTTCACAAAATTTTTGAGAACTATACCAGGTCATTAGAAGCTTTTCCACCCCTGTCATACAATTTAATGAACTGAGACTTGGCAGTTCACAGTAAAGAATTTTAACTAAGAAGATGGAACAATAAAGATTATGTCCTATCACACAGATTCTGCCAACACTCCAAAGGGGCTGGGCAACACCTTACTAGATGATTACTAGATCATAACTCTGATTTGTCCTTCGACTATTTTTTTGGGAAAGGGTGGGTTAGGAACTTTTTACTTTCTGCCTCAAAGCCATGCCTAGCCATAATTCGCACTTTAAAAGAATTGATGCCTCATTTTAATCGCGACAAAATACAAATTTAGATAATGTCCTGCCATGCACTGTATAGCTTGCTCAGGATTTAACTGTAGTAAAAAATCATTAACTTACCTTATTCACTAGTTCTAGATGATGCAGATATGTCTTCTCAGTCTCAAAGAGTTCTTTATGCAATTTTCTTCTTTTTCTTTCACGGCGGGCTGACTCCTGCGCAACCTTCTCAGAAGGACTTGTCGCAAACAGTACAGCCTCACCTGACAGTGACATCATGCAGTATGAAACTATGATCAGTCCCTCAGCCTGTTCAGATGGAAATCAGAAAATTCAAAAAAAAAAAAAAGGAAGTATATAAATTATAATACATACACAGTTAGTATGACTGATAACCTAATTTTATTCTTATTGATAATATTCAAAAGTTCAATTCAAACACCAAATAAGTGGCCATATCAGAGACGGCAGCAGCCAATGGCAAAATTTTTGGACATCATCATGATTAAAACACAGGTTTGTTTTCAAAACAAAAGTTGTTTCATCATTTCATTCTATTTACTACCTCTGAATAGTCTATATGCTCTTTTTCAGACTTCTTCTGACACTCTCATCTTCCATATCAAAGCATTGATGATGACTCCATCTTCGAAATACACTACAGACTTCGGGAGACCCATAAAAACTTGGGCTTGTCTGCATCATCACAAGTTGAAGCATGCCTGGTATAGAAGTCTTTCTGGCCTTCTCTTATGACGACACCAGTTGAATGACTAGTTTAAGACTAAATGAAAAGCATTATTACTACACTCAACTGTAGACTACAGCAGTGCTGTCCCAAGACAGCCAAGAGAGACAGACAGAGAGAGAAAAAGAGGGAGAGAGACTGAGAGAGAGAGAGAGACTCAGACAGAGAGCTGTCTTTCCCAGGATTAAGGATTTTAATATTTTATAAATTCATAGGCCTATTCTATCCATATGAGTTATGGCACTGGTACACCATCCATCTAGCATTTCATATCTATACGCAGATCTGATAAATATAAGCAAATTCAAGAGTATGACAAAATACAATGCCTAGACTATTTTAGACCAGATCCATTAACATGTTGGTTGACTGACAGACATTTTACATGAATCCAGAAAGGACCAGTGGCCGTATGCATAATACATACGTTAATTAAAGTAGGACACGCACATCAAAAATAATTTTCCGTTTTTCAATACTTTTTCTCTCTAAAAATTATCTTTGGTGCCCACCGAGTCAATTTTGCGAAGAAAGAGCATCGTTTTTTTACCGTGCGCATATGTAATATGACGCAATAAGGAGAGCTAGAGTTATCGAGTTTGGCCTTTGCGTCCAGAATTATTCCCCTTCCCCGATCAGCAGAAGCCTGTGGCAAAAACGCTGACGTCACTTACGTTCCAGCAGGTACAGACACCTCTACCTGACAATGTATTATTCAGCTTTTAATTAAGGTTCTTCTGGTATTCCAAATTCAAACGTAAAGTTTGATAGTGTAAGCCAGAAAAAGTATTCAGCAATTTTATTGCCTCAGCATAATTTTATTTGACATATCCACTGTTTACAGAAGAATTAAAACATTCATACCAACATGCTATCACCCATCCGCAGAGCACTGGCTAGACAGCCTGGCCATGTGGTGAGAACGTATTTGACGTAAGCTTATGGCGGCCATGCGCGCAGTGGTTGTAACAATTTGGACTTTGGATAATGTAAACCTGTGGGTTGTCTGGGGCCAGCAGAGGCGTTATATCATTATTACCGACACTTGAATGACTGTTTTATTGGAATAATAGGGTACCGTATGATTTAAATTTTAATATGGTCTGTAGGACGGTGCAGTCTTCCTTTAACGGCTTGTTTTAACCACAGTGAACACTACTAATGTTTTGGGTGTTTCCCGTGGATACCGCAGTGCGTTAAAAGTAACGTAAGGATACGGCCACAGATGATTGACTATAGACTAGTATTGTCAAATTGAGATTACTGAGCGTCTGAGGAGTCTGAAGTCTGAGTTGAGACGAGAAGGCTCAGACGCCCAATCAATGCCAAGTCCCAGTCAGTGAGTGACGAGTGTGTGTTGAGTTTCAGAATTCAAAGGTGGGTGTCCTGTTTATGTGTTAAATTATTATACTTACTGCGTAAATATAAACTGGTATTTTATGCCTTGTTTCGTCGGTTTGTAAAAGAAAACATCCTCACTCATGCGTGTTGACAATTTGAATTTTGTGTATACACAGCGCAACGCAAAGGTCAAGGGTCGGATAAACCAAAAAGTTTAAATCATTTTGAAAAACGGCTCTAGTCAAGACTAAACTAGACAAGGTTTACACTCATGATAATATAAATAAATATCCATACTTAATTTCATGTTATTCTAAAAATTTGCAAAATTGAATATTCTGAAATAAGTTTGTATTGTTATCCTATTTCTTTAAATTTCTGATTTCATTCATAAATTGAAGGACAAAATGTCGATTATTCCTTTTTTTTAAATTCGCACGTATCAGAATATGTAGCTCTAGCCTAGGCTACAGAATCTACTCAAGTGGTCTGTTTGGATATTATGCCGAAATACTGCATTAATTAGTAATATGTCACTAATTAAGATGCATTTTGCTAACTTATGGTGCAAATTCCTTATCGTATGTGTTTATGTTTAGTTTGCATTGATCTGATTCGAAACTAATTCTCTCATTATAAGAATTCAAATAATATTAATTTGTTAATAACTCGCTTATGCTTGCTTGATTCCCCCTTGACATGCTTGGGCTTCCTAGTGTATATATTTTGTACATGTCACAGACAGGCGCATAGTTTAAAATATACATTATTTTTTGCTATGTATTAGTAGATCTAGATACATTTTAAGTCCTCCAACCGCAGCAAATTTCACTAGAGCTCTATGAGAATGTAAGATCAATTCAGTAAACAGTTATACTTGCCTCTTCTACATACCTAGCTGGAATAATATTGATTAACCGCATACCACATCCGGTTATTCAAGAAAATGTCAATGGCTGCTGTGTTTCATACCATTCAAAACTATTTTACTGCCTTTGGAAGTTCTCTGTGCAAAACAGCATAGAGCAGTTGTGTAAGTATTATTCGGGAGATTTATTTTGAAACAACTGTAACTAAATTTGGGTCTCAGAATAACTGGTAAAGCCCCATTGAGCTGCAGGCTCGTCAGGCTGCTGCGTTGTTATAGACGCCACACTGCCCACACTTCAAAGCAAGACGCTGTGTGAAGTGTCTGAAAACGAAACCACGTATTAAACTAGACTATGTCTGACAAGAACCCTAATATTTGCGCACATTCTATGTTTTAGCTCATACATAGTATAGATCCAGTCAAGGTAAGTAATTTATGATTCTGAATATGGACTTCCGAACAGCTGAATGTTTAGAAATTGTCTCTGTGACCAGTGACAGGCGCCATCATAATTGATGGATCAGTCGTGTGTCTACTGTCAGTGGTGAATTTTATGCTTCTAGTCCCACTATTCCCAGTTGTACTGATGGTAAATATTTTGGATCTAGGTAGTGTTGGGAAGATGTGGCATGAATATGGGGTGGGCCATTAACAGGCCTAGACGCCTAGAGGTTATAAGGCACCAGCCTAATTAGTTTTCAAACATTAAGTTTCTCTTTTTGTGTAATCTTGTTTCAACTGCACACTTTAAATAAATGACTTCTTAGTCCTTGCATGCAGTATTGTTTTTTTGGGTTTTTTTTTGGGTAATTGAAAGTCTTTTATGATTTCTTTGTTTTTTTTGTTTTTTTCTTTCAGCAAAATTACAGAAGCTTGAGGAGGCACTTTAGTCTTCAAATAAAAGCCAGAATGCAGGAGGTTAATGTGAAAGTTGCTGTGCGGGTAAGAAGTCTGTTACACAGACAGGTGTTGTCATTTACTGCACTGGAATTGCTATGTTGAATATAAAATATAATTTGTATCAATGGCAGTAAGTCACAAATCTTTTAATTACATTTATTGGTGCAGTGGTTATAGGAAATCATAAATGAAGCTTAATTGCCTAAGCTAATAGTGAACTGAAGCAGTTTGGAGACCTCTAGAAACATATCATTATAGTTAAGTATCCATGGGGTAAGTAGCCTGTATTGTTTTCACTGGCCGTCTTATTCTTCTCTTCAATGACTGATAATTTATTGCAAAGATTTGTAGCGTATCAAGCATTGCTCTCAAATATACTTTACATGAAATTGTTGGAGCGACTAAATTACATGTTAAGGGGAATCACTACCTTTTCCCAAAGGTTGCAGTTGTGCGCACCTTATCACCATCGGTGCATTGGTGATTGTTTGCAAAATTGCACTTGAATGATGCATTTTTCTCCCCTAAAGATGATGATCTTAGGACATCTGTCATTTGCGATTTTACTCATGTCGCATAGACCTTTTAATGCATATATTTTTATGGAGGATTTTTGTTTGCATTGTCTGTTACTTGTACATATGTGTGTTTGCTAGTTCTGCTTAATTTTGCACCAGAGTCCTTTTTGTAACCAAAAGATGATCAAGAAGGAGATTAGGAAGACAGGAAGTATGGAGAGCAATGAAGACATTGAAAGTCCATACAGACAACAGAAATGATATGTTGGTTTCACACACTTTAGGTGCGGCCCATATTACCAAAGGAAAAGCTGAGTGGTGAACAGATGTGTGTACGAGTGGGATCCAGCTCAAACCAGCTTATTCTTGGCACAGACAGATCGTTCACCTTTGACCATGTCCTCTTTAGCAAGACTCAACAGGCAAGATTTTGACCTAGAAGTGTTCTGGCATTCACTGTTGAAGCAGAGTATGTCTGGAGGATGCAGATCTGAATTTACTCACCTTCTTTAAGAATTTTATTTTACTGTTAAAATCATTTTTTAAGGAAGAAAAGAAACTGTGGGAGAGAAATTGTGTATAGATTATTTCACAGATGCATTGTAAGCATGGGTTTACTCTTTAGCAGAGTATATGAGCCCCTTTTTACACAACAGTTTAAGATTTACTCTGCCTTCCACTTTAGATTCTCAACTCTTTCTTCTCTAATTGTCATGTTCTTTTTGTTCCTTTCCTTCTCTTATTTTGAATCTGCTCCCTTGGGCAAGAATCTCACAAATAAATGTGTTGCTAAAAAAAATATTCTGTTGTCAAGTACATAATTTTGCTTGAGAACTATTTTTAGGATGGCATCCAAATAGTGGATTTTGCACAAAAGAGCAACTGTATGATACTTCACTTGGGCATAAGGTATTCATCCACGCTTATTTTCATGACAAAGTGTGGGTATACATTCTTACCACATGCATAAATTTATGATTTACCAAGTGTTGATAGACATACATTTTAATTTATGCATAAACGTTGTTTTTTAAATGTAAATTAAAAGAGAATTTACAAGCTAATTAATTTTCATCTAAAATTTCATAGCATAATCAAATCCATGTTTTACATGAAGAGTTCTGCAAATAAATGCCACTATTAGGGGACTTAACAGTCAGGATAGTATGAAATTGAATTCCCACATTATCTTCTTTTATTAACTCATGCTTTTTCAGGAGGAGGTTTATAAGCTTTGTGTTGAACCGCTGGTACACAGCCTGTTTGATGGATACAACGCAACTGTTTTTGCATATGGACAGACGGTATGTCACAAAGCAGTCTTGCCTTATACTTCAATTTCTCTGATATATTATTGTGGTTCCATTTTGACATTTGAGAAATTCTTTCGCTTTACTCAGCAAGGCAGGAATTTGGTACAGGGACAGCCATGGAACTATTAGCCTTTCATGTATTAGATACCTAGATTCATAACTCTCTGATTCCTTAGTTGAAGGGGTGTGGAAGGGAAGGAAGAAAGATTTTATTGGCTTCAGTGCAGTCTCTACTTTAAAATCACAGTTCAAAAGGGGTATGCAAATGGTGATAAAAAACAGTTGCAGTTATTTCTTGTCTTTCATGTAGAAAGAACAATATGCTGCTGTTGTGCAGCTCTGTGATTAAGCAAAAGTTGTAATAAAACAGATTGCAATTAAACAGAATTAACAGTATTTATTACAACAATAATTTTATCCTCAGGGCTCAGGGAAGACGTACACCATCGGTGGTGGGGACATCACCACCTTGACAGAGGAAGAATATGGAATTATCCCACGTGCACTTACTGACATGTTCAAGATGATGGAGGTTTGTTATAATTACCTCCCCTAATCTGACCACAGCTTGTACTGACCATGTTAGGCTTCATATTTAAGCAAAGAAGCTAATGGTACTATTTGAGCCATGAGAAAAAAAACAACCCTCTTTATTCAATTTTCTGCCCTGAATGGGTGCTTCATGGATGCTTTTGAAGCATCTGTCATTTGTTTACTTTTGTGATATTAGCTGTGTGGATGCTGTTGCTTAACACTCTCATTGTTTTATGATTTAGATTTGAACAAATATTTTACAGATTTTAGAGGTTTCATCTCTTGCTTCCAGTTTCCCACTTTAGTTCACCTCAGTTCAAGTTTTCTTTTTCATCCCATGCATTCAGGCTCAAAAACAAAGCTTCATTACACTGCAAACAGTTGTCTTAAGATAGTTATAATGGTAAATATACAGAGTTCTGAGAAATTTGCTTCTTGATGAAATGTGTCCATTTAGGACGATGAGAACTGGATGATGATGTGATTTGGATAATTTGCCAGGACGGGAGATGCTCTGATTAATGGGGTTCATTGGATAGGGGTAAACTTTATATCCTAAGACTTATGAATTTCAAGAGCTTGACTTTAATGTGAGGCATTGGTGATGAAAGTGCCAAATTCATATATTTTGAACTATTTGTTTTTTTTTGTTCTTTTGAGAGTATCTGAAAATCTGCAGAGCACTGGGATAAGTTATTAATCAAAAGCTTTTCTTTGCTGTCAATAGGGAATGAAAAACAAGACATTTACAGTAAATGTTTCATACATTGAGATCTACATGGAGGAATTGAGAGATCTGTTAGCCCTGGAGACACCATCTAAGGATATGCATGTCAGGGAAGACAGCAAGGGAAATACAGGTATATTGCTTTTAATGGGCATACTAAAAAATATGGCAGTTACTGTATTACTTTTTTGCAGGTGACTTTATAAAGACCAGTTTTTTATTTGTAAGAAGGATGTCTCAGTATCCTTTTGTTTGACTTGTGCCCATGGATTAAGGAGTGTTTTAGCTTTAACATGTCATGCTGTTTAATAAGGTGTGATTTGAAATTGGAAGAAACAGTTTGGAAATTGTTCTATATTACATTCTTCTTACCTGCATCTCTGCATTAGTGAGAATGAAGTCTTTATGTGTAGTTTAGTGGAAATATGGCTGTTGGATAATTAATCACTTTTATTTATGATCAGTGTGGTGATGTCATGGTGGATTAATGTTAACAGTGATAAGAAAGAGCTAGACTGTACTTGGGACAGATTTGGTCATTTTCTGCAACACTT
This sequence comes from Ellobium chinense, assembly GCA_033807755.1. Classification (NCBI taxonomy): domain Eukaryota; kingdom Metazoa; phylum Mollusca; class Gastropoda; order Ellobiida; family Ellobiidae; genus Ellobium; species Ellobium chinense. The sequence goes on along the minus strand of JAWQUT010000310.1, from coordinate 706,507 downwards.
TTCTTCTTTAAAGTATTATTGTGGCCTCACAGATTTGCAGAAACAGATCCTTAAAACTATCAGATTGCACATAGTATGTGGCATAAAATTGTGCATGTAGTATGTGTGCAGTTACATGTATCATTTGATTTTTTCTTGTAATTTCAGTGATAGTTGGTGCCCGAGAGATTGAGTGTGAAAACCTTGATGAGGTTATGTCCTTGCTGGAATCTGGGTCAGCTGCTCGGCATACTGGCTCCACCCAGATGAATGAACAGTCCAGCCGCTCACACTCCATCTTCACTGTTGTCATTGGTATGTTGACATAGTCTCTGCCAGAAACTGACATTCTCCCTGCATTTTCTTTCTTCATTGTCATATTTGCATGTTTTCAAAAGAATTGTTTTATGTTATGGACAGAAAGTTTACTTTATTGAAAACAAAATTAACAGTAGTGTTCAGATTGAGAGATGGTAATTTTCACAAAGCCCAATCTGCCCAGCATAGATCCCCATTTTAATAAACATAGACATTTAAAAACAATATTTGGAGTGGAATCTTGTTCAGTGAAAGGACCCTTTAGATATCCGGCACTCCACCAGAAATACAAAGGTCATGCTAGATTAACCGATTACCATCACTGCTGACAGAAGGACTGACCACTGAACACTCTGAATCTTAACCTGCTTGTTTTATGCATTCATTTGATCACAAGTCTGAATTTGTCAGCCTGGAGATCACTGTCTAGCATTCATCTCACAAATGTTCCCTGTTGGACTTCATGGACTGAAACATCAAAATGTCTTTTGTATCTTTAACAACCACAGCAGCATTCTCAACTTGTATTGGCATTAAGATTTGGCATCCTTAATTCAGTGAGATTTACTCATGCAAGGTCACTTCTGTGTTAAACTTAATCTGCCCAGTGTTCCATTAGTGTGAATTTCAGCCATGAACTACTGTGATGTCACCATTAAGCACAAACCTTTCAAAATTTTCTAACAGGTCAGAAATGGTCAGAACCAGACCCAGTGAAGGACAAAATACGACCCCAAAATGACAATGGTCTGGACGGTTTACTAGAAGAAGGTAAGATGGTCTAATCTCCAAGTGCTGCTGCCTAGTTACAGCTAAACATTTGTGTTTTCTTATGTTCTTTTATTAATCTTTAACAGTATGTATTTCCATTTAAAGTAATTAGTTTGTGTACTTGCATCCTGAAAGCAAAATTATTTCTATATTGCCCTGGCATGCCTCAAGGATAGAGAGTGTCAACAACATAAAATACAAACAACATAATAGCTCAGGCTCTTAAATTTTAAGCCAGACTTCATTCATTTTGCCTTCCAAACAAATTTTTGACATGATTTATGGAAGTAACAGAGCTGTCTGAATTACTAGGGTGTCTAATGTCCTTGTCATGTAAAATCAATTTGTCTGTATTTGTAACTATGAAAGCAGATATTGTCCATGTTGATGCATAACATTGTATTTCACAAATTAGTTTAAAATGAAAACTACAGTACAACTTGTTCGAAGTTTTCGGGTGGTCATGATGACAGTACGGAAATTCATATGCGAACCAAAAAATTTAAGAACACCACACTTTTTGTAGGAGTTAGGTTTCTGAAACAAAGGTCAGTAGAAAGACTATTACCGTCCTATTTTTATCTCTGAACTTTGTTCAGTTGGAAGATATGCACATTGCTATGCACTAATATTAATGATAATGCCGTTCATTTGGTGAATTTGCATGGTGATGATATAGTAGAAATACCAGCATGACAGGAAGGTCTTCATCCACAAAACTTGTTATCTCCTTAGCAGCACAATAAGCCCACTTGTACACTCTATATAATTTTTCTATTTCAAAAGTCCAGTTTCTTTATATTTTAAATCAAGTTTGTTATTTAGCAGGTACGCCTCTGTTTCTTTCCATGATATAAAATTTACTGTGGGCCACCCTTTTTCTTCACTGTCTCTCATTTGCAGTTTATGAATTTGGTATATTGTAAATATCCCCAGATATCAGTCACTACATGAGTGGGAAATTCCATTTTGTGGATCTGGCTGGATCAGAGAGAGCCCATAAGACAGGGAATATAGGAGATAGGTTCAAAGGTAAAGCAAACTGCTGATGCCGAAGGCACACAACAAAAATAGAGAGGGCAGTGGAAGTTGCACACCTTAAAGGTGTGCACTTTCTTTCTGACATATAGTTTTGAATACCAGAAACGCATCACCCTTTTCACATGTAGAAGCTGCGTTTTCCAAATGTTTAATACATATTTCTCAGCTGTTGAACCACAGTGTAGCAAAATTTCCCAAAATACCTAAGAGATCTTCAATCCCCATATCTGTATATTTTGATGGACCGATATGCCCTAGATTTGGAGACGTGAATATGAGTGAGCGAGTTAAGGAAGCTTCTGTTTACATTTATTTCAAGAGATCTACCTATGAAAAGATTCCTACCTATTAGAGTTATTGGAAAAATGCAGGCCAGTTAGATCCTTACGTTCTGAAAATTCTCTAGTCTTTTAAAACCTAGGACAAACTTGAAGAAATTTGGGGAGCGAGCATTTAGTTTTAGGACCTTCTCTGTATAATAACCTGCCCCGTAATATTCAAAATTCTGACTCATTGGCTGCATTCAAGGGGTTACTGAAAACATCTATTGAGTAAACATTTTGCCAACTCTATCACAACTAAAGTTTGAATAGATCTATACTATTGTGTATGAATATGTGTGCGTAGGTGTGCGTGCGTCTGTGTAGGTGTGCATGTGTGTGTGTGCGTGCGAACATATATTTATTGCTGCATATGTGTATTTATGTGTATGTTTAGGTATGAGTGTTTCCTCATACCTATTGTACTGAAGTGAGCTTGCGTGTATATCTGAGAGAATGTTAAAATGTCAAAGCACCTGGAGTCCGTCTCGGGGATTGGGTGCTATACAAATGCAATTTATTACTATTATTATTATCTTACATATACCTGTACTTATCCTGGCTACAGAATCCATCTACATCAACTCTGGTCTCCTGTCCCTGGGCAATGTGATCAGTGCACTGGGTGATGTCAAGAAGAAATCAAGCCACATCCCTTACAGAGAGTCAAAAATCACTCGACTACTTAAGGTAAGTTCACATTCCTACAACTATGTGGTTTGTGTATCTGCATCTTAAAAAATGAGACAGTGGGTATTTGGAGTAAGCTAAGTGCATCAGGTTTAACCACTCCTGTGTTCTCATGAAAGATTCGAATATGCTTGAGAATTTAAAGAATCACCCCTTCAAAACACTGGGCCTAATAGGCATAGCACATCATATCACTCACCAGACACTAAAGATGGCAAGGAAGTTCAACTTTTTAAAGGGATAATTCAAGGTGATGACCTGAATACTGGCATACATCTCATGCAGGAACCAGATTTCCATTGAAGAGATCCGCAACACAACTAAGTATTGAGCACTACGAAAATTATACCTCTTTTATACACTCTTAGAAAACAATTTGATCCGAGGTAATCTTGTCTGTTTTCAGGATTCACTGGGTGGAAATGCTAAAACACTGATGATCTGTTGTATCAGTCCTGCATCATCCAATTTTGATGAGTCCCTGAATTCTCTGAAGTATGCCAACAGGGTAAGCCAAAACAAGCATGGCTGTCTTACTCAACTCTTGCTTTAGGGTAGCAAAATACAGAGCTACACTTGAGTAGGTTTATTGGACCTTCAGGTATTTTTGTTAATATTTTGGTTTTGTCATGTGTAAATGCATAATTAGCATATTACATGTTATTCTTTGCTTCATGTTTGCTTCATGTGTAAACCCACCATAAATGTACTATGCTTGCATTTTGTTATAGGAAGACCCAATCTGTTCGATCAATAGTTCGTCACAAAAGCACTAGTGTCATCTGCAGTTTTGTTGATTATTAATTGAAAGTGACAGGCTGCTAAGAGGTACATTAATCTTTGGGTATGAAGTTTTCACATTAGATCTCACTGATGTCTGATTCTACAGAAAAGTATGTTTGACCAAACATGCATGTCAAGCATCACTACATTCAGTAACACATTGCAGGTGCCAGTGTGAAGAAAATTGACAAAAATGATTGTTGCAGGTCAAAATATGAAATTAATGACTGATAACTTCCTTCCTTTATAATGAATTCATGTCACCAAAACGTCATGATCCTTTTTCAAGAGGAAAAAACAAACAGCTTTACAGCCGTAAAATAAGATCTTTTAGTGAATTATTGATGTTGTATCACATATGTGCTCTTCCTCTTGTCAAACATTGGCACTATTATTATATGTAAGCTTATCATAAATCTGGACCATTCATAGGCCAAGAACATCAAGAACAAACCAATTATTAACAGAGACATCCAGTCTATTCGATTTGAAGAGATGCAGTGTGAAATTAAGGTAAGGGAAATGCTGATGTTTCGGTCTGCTTAATTTATCTCAATGTGTTTAACTGCACTTTTCAGACAGGGCATTGAGCTTAACACTAATACATTCACTCCATCAGATACATGGCCAAGAAAACATACAGACAGTTTTACGTACTGGCTATGTTTGGAAGCTGGTGTAAACTTTTTCTTCTCTAGATGATAAGATTCTGGTGTGACAGCAGTGCAGGAAAATAAAAACCCAGAAATACCACTTAAAGGCCAGTTTTCAAAATGAAAACCACAACAGTTACAAGATCAGAGCAGATCAGTAAATACAAATTAGTACAATTAAGTTCATTAGATGTATAATGAACGCTTACAGCATACTCCTTAGTAATGTGATTAATCTTGAACACTGACACTAGCCTTGAGACAAGAACTGTCCAGAAAATGGACAACCATGAGCATATATCCTGACACAGAAGGCCATCCTGTCAAGATTGCTACTTCATGATGAAAATCTAGTTAACATTCCTAAGGTGTTAACAGAGGCGCAACAGCAATACGGAAGTGCAGAATAAAACAACATTTTCATATCAGAGATCATTATGTTCTAAAGGACACAAATGTGCCTCACACCCTGGCCTGAATACATTTTTTTGACATGCAGGGAATTTCTAGAACTATCAGGAATGCTGAAAGACAGGAGCATTTTTCTGAGAACTATTATGTATGCAAAGTTTGTTGAAAAGGATGCACTGAATTGAGAAAACAAGCAGACTAAATAATAACATCATTTTCTGGTGAAGCCCTTATTTCCTTCATGTGTGTCCTTGCTCATACTGGCAGTATTCGAGGAGTCTCCTACCAAGCGCTTGGCTTAATGTTAAGAGAAGCACTGGGGGCCAGAATTCTGGGATACTGCTACCAGTGCTTGTAAAGCTGGACATAGCAAAGTGGTTAACTGTTTAAACTTTTGTGAACAGCAAAAGAAGATTGGGAGACCTGTTAAAGCTCACTATAAGAACTGAGCTATAAGAACTACTCTATACAGATAGAATGATTTGAAGCAGTGTGCCTGGAACTAAAAGTTTTCTGTCCAGTGTGAGGGATGGACCCTGAATACCTCTGTGGCTGTCATTTTCACTGTTTTATTCCAGGCCTTGAGAGAAGAACTGGCCAGACAAAGAACAACCATGAGCATGTACCCTGACACAGAGGGCCATCCTGACAGTGAACAGATCAAGGAGTTGGAAGAGAAAATAGTCAGGTGGGATTTACATTAGACACTGCTTAATCTCAATCAGGATTATCACAACATTCACCTAACAGCAGTATTTTCCATAGAACAAAACATTACATTTCTATAATCTATATAACATCCATTGATAATTACAAATAAACAGACATCATGCAGTTTTGCCTTCCCCAGCATTATTGCTGTATTACCTGACATTTTTTCTTATTTTTTCGGGTAACATTTTTACCACATTTGTGTTCCTTGAACGTTGCCTCCAACTTTACCCCAGGTTTTATGGTATTGTATACAACACTAGTTCCGTCACTTTCATGATGTAACACACATATCCATATTATCCTCGTTCCCTTTGTGAGATGCACAGTGTATATTTCTGGCTGGTGATGACATCTAGGAGCTAAGTTTGTTTGTTTAAGAAAAGACAGTCAGCTTTACTGATCACATTATGAAGGAGCATCAGTCTGTGTCATTGTGCTTGCCACTTAATCACATTATATCTAAGAAAACAGAATATAAGCCTTATATAGACTTAAACCTCACAACAGTTCTGCTTTATAGCACTGTCCACTTGGCTCCCATTCTCCTGTGATCCTGTTATTACGTGATTTTAGGTGAAGAGCTTCAAGAAACTCATTTTCTTTCAAACTGTATTATTGCACATGGAGTAGGTCTCAGAGGTATAACTTTATCTTCTTGCTTCTGTACAGACTGCAAACAGAATGTAGCCACTATAGGATGATAGCGGAGGAGGCCTACAAACACATTGTGGAGATTCAGGAGAAAGAAATTCTCTCCAAAAGTCAGAACTTGCGGCTCAGGGACTGGATGGAACTCCTGGAGGAGGTAAGGAAGACAACATTTGGTAGGAATAGCAGTCATTTCCTAATTCTGTCATGCTGATAGTGAAAATTTTCCATGACCTAGCCATTATTTTCTGTTCTTATTCTGTCATTATCGTGAAGTTTCCATGATAATGTTGCAAATTCTGTAGGAAAGCATTACACTTACGTATTTCCTTCAATCATCCATTGCAGACTGGATGTTTAGCTGTAGGTGGTGAAAATATTATCAGAATCCTAATAATCAGTGCCTGTCATTGGCAGCTGCACTGAATGCTCCCCAGTGAATTGAGGAAGCCCTTGCCTGCCAAAATATTAACAGTATGAAGTCGCATGAGCAGGCACTGGCCTGGATAAGGGACTGATAAATGTAATGATTTTTACCAAGACTATTATTATGGTTGTTGTTGTCTTTTTTGATGTTGTCAAATGGCATCAGGCAAAACGGCAAAACAGCATCTGAATCCCAAATAAGTACCACCCAAGCTGTTTGATGGCCTACTGTGATTTAGCTTTTATGCGACACAGTGTGTTTCCTCTCTAGCAGCTGAAGAACAAAGTTCTCATGACAATCTTGTTGTTTACTCTCTGACAGCTGAAAAACAAAGTTCCCATGTCAGTCCTATTATTTACTGCCTGACCTCTGGAGAACAAAGTTCCAATAACAATCTTGTTGTTTCCTTCTTGACAGCTGAAGAATAAAGTTCCCATGACGCTCAGCCAAGAAGAGTTGCAGAATGAAACCATCAAGAGCTTGCAGCAGGAGTTGTCAAAAGTGAGTTTGTGTCCTCACCAGGCAAGGACACCCATATCTTATATATCTTGCACACAGTTGCAAAGCTTTAGTTACATTTTTACACTGACTAACTGAATGAGCTCTCACTCACAGTAATCTGTTTGTCTTGGACACGTAACAGTTTCTCCCACGCATCTTTAAAATGGATATCTAGATAGACAGTGAAAGATGTTGTCTAAATGCGAGTGTAAAATGACAGCTGCATTTTGTGCTCCCAAAGGGGTTGATAATTTATTGAATGACTTGGCCTGTTGGGGTAGAAATAATGTGAGTCACTTGAGCAGGCATTACCTGTTTACTAGACTTGAAAGCCTCTTTACGTTTATTATTGTTATCTGTTTGAAATGCAAGCGTTTGTCTCTCCCCAGTGCCGGTCACATCTGGAGAGTGATGAGACAATATTTGCAGAGAAAACCATGGAAGTCAATCACCTGAACGATACCATCAAGGAAATGGTGAGTGATCTATGCCACAACAGCCTCTGTAGCTTGTGAGTTCTTGATATGTTACATGTTGTTTATCTAACATCTTGAAAAATTATGGGGGCTTAGTGTTCTCTTAGCCTATATGCAGCTATTTTGTTCTGTGTTGACATATACGATACTTATTGAGAAATGTACAAAATTACACACCAGCAAGGACAATGGTTAAGTTTTTTTTATAAGAATCTTGTCTTCTGATCAGAAACTGTATATGATTTACATGGCTTGAATTAAATACTTGTCCCTGATTGCTAATATCATATAAATTTAGACAAAAATTCCTTTTACATTTTTCCATCATTAAAATCATCATGTTTGCGTAATGATCTCATGACATTGAAATGTCAGCAGCAAGCAGAGCAGCTTGTAGCTCTGCAGATCAAAATTGATGAGTTGCAGGCAGCCCTCAAAGTGCTGTACTATTCTCTTATATTCTCTTAAAGGCTATCAGATGTCTGATAAGCTGAATTGGTGTCATTGTCTTTTATTTACTGTGACATTTTAGCAGTGTGTGTGAAAGTGCACACATTCTCTTTTTCCTCAGAAAATTGTGCACGGGCTCAAAACATAAATGAACTATTCACAAAAATTGTCCTGGTTTTTGTGAAATTGGAAAATTCTTGCCTGACATAGTTAGTTTAGATTTAAATATTTCTGAATTCAAACTAAAAATTTCATTTTTGTTGATAGTCTGCATTTCTATTTCTATTGCAGTGCCAAATTTTGCTTTATAAGAATTTGGATGTTAATTTTACGAAATTTTTTATTTTGTTGTTGTTGCAATTTTAATGTTGTGTGGTTGTGTTCTTTTGATAGGAGAAATCTTCCAGCATGCTAGAGTGGCAGCTTCAGGACATGACATTGAAATGTCAGCAGCAAGCAGAGCAGCTTGTAGCTCAGCAGATCAAAATTGATGAGTTGGAGGCAGCCCTCAAGGTGCTGTACTATTCTCTTCTATCTCCCATTATAATGTTGTTTGTGGAGCTCTTTGTTTCGGGCAATATTATGAAGTAGGTTGTGAGGCACAGATCATCTGTGGGATGCAGTAGTCCAGGCTTGTTTGGAAGGAATAGAACTATCCTCAACCAAATGTAAGCAGGCACAATTAGCTTGTTATTTTTGAGGAGGCTTTTGGCATGGGGATCACAGCGCCTTTGTACATGTCCGAAGTGCCGTGATGATATTCTCGGCTACAAGTAACAAGTCAATAACACCAAATCTCATGAGCATGTTGGCATGTTTTACTCTGACTTTACCATACCTTAGCACTGCCAGATTCTTAGTGATCCTTGAAATGAGCCTGCAGATATCCAGGAAATACCAGCCTCATGGCCTTACCACATCAAGATCCAGTGGAAAATTTTGCAGTCTATATTTTTATTTCTGTTATGGGAACTCTGAATGTACCATATCACATTAATGACATAAATGGAGATAGATCCTTGTCTCATGACAACTTTAATTCCTTTTCATATAAAAAAAATTAAGTAACTGAAAAGTGGCACTGATATTTAAATGTTGCTTTTCCAGTGAGTTAAATTTTTGTTTGTGACATACTGAGACAGTAAGGACATTTATTGCTTTTTACAAAATTTTAGCCTTGAAGTATATCACATAGGAAATTTAAATACATGATATACTGATTACATTTTGCTTTTCTTTGGACCTTCAGTTTACAGGACTGAATGCCAGCAGCTTGGATGAAACAGCATCCCTCCCGTCCTACCCATCAAACCCTGGGAAAATGACAGGGCGCCGACCTAAGTCCGTTCCCGCTCGCACACACAAAGCCCAGGAAGAAGTGAGTTGACAAATTTTTTTTTCAACCTATTGGGAAAACATATAGCATCTTGCAATTTCAGCGTTCCCCGCTCCTCTCTAATCATGAAATGGAAATTTGACTGACTTTATTCATTTGTCCCGCTCATGGGAACTCACTTGCAAGAGCACAGAGTGAATGACTTATAGTTGTATACTACACAGATGCCAGTTTCCATAAGATATCCTGCAACAGCTATAAAATGTTCTGTTTATGCTGAATTTCTGCTTCAGGATTGAGTTGACAGGATTTTTCTTTCTTTTAGATTTTGAAGTGCCATACATTGTAAGAGGTTTTTTTTCTTTAGATGCAGTTTCGTTCTTCATTGTAACTTTTGTATTCTACGTTGTATCTATAGGCCAACTTGCTCCGACCTCCTTCTCGCCTGATCAAGACCAGTCCAGCCCTGTTCACTCTGGAGCGAGTCATGCAGAGTTTCCGAGCTCGCAGCCAACTCCTGGTCAGCCGGCTGGAGGATGCTGATGATGTTCTGCATCAAACCTTCAGTGATGAGGAAGATGATGATGAGATAGATGAGGAAATTGGACAGCCTGCATCAGAGACAGATGTTGAAAAGTTTGTAGTTCTTTCTTTCTTTCTTTCTTTCTTTCTTTCTTTCTTTCTTTCTTTCTTTCTTTCTCTCTTTCTTTCTTTCTTTCTTTTCCTTCATTCTTTCTTTCATTCTTTCTTTCTTTCTTTCTTTCATGTGCCTGTAACAGATATTAAGAAGTTTGCACCCTATCTGTCTCTTGGCTTCTTTTTTTCTTTTCTCCCACCAGCCATCTTTCTTTCTTTCCAACACTGTTTCATTCCCTCGCACTGATGTGGAAAGGTCAGCTGCTACAGTAAACAGTGCCATCATTTTAATTAATGAAATTATTGCACATTGCTTTAGCGCTGACAGCTTTCAGTATAAGATATTGTGTTTCATGAATCATAAAATGTGATATTGAAAATGGGTTGGCGAAAACAATTAACTGTATTCTTGTTTGTTTCTTCTTTTATATGGCAAACAGGAAAAATACAAGCATACAAAGAAGAGGAACATTCCATGTGCAGAAAAGTGGGAAAGATGCCAGACCAAATGTGTCCAGCTCCAGAAACAATCTACCTGACATCACAGTGTCAAGTAGAAATGGTAAGACCTTAAAGTATGCTTTATTAACTATTATAATAGTGCACTGGCTTTCTTTAATATTGCATAGGGCGGTAGCTGTGTTCAGGGACACATCATCTATCTGTCCAAAGATTCTAATTTATTATTTGTATAAAGTAATGCCTACAAGGCCTACCTCCTCTGTGGTTCACAATCTTGTCGCAAAAATAAAATCAGTTTAATTGGCTGTCACATAGTTTTCATTCTGTCAGCATAAGGCTTTATATTTGGCCTGCTTATGAAGGATATTGAGGCTGGACTTCATCTAGGCACGAGTCTTACATGTGTAAGATATCACATATGTCTACATATCACTGAAACAAGTGATCTGCCTAATTTGGTACAAGAAATTATGTGACATTCATGTGAGTTACAGTCGGCCATTTTCAAGCAACCAGTCAGACACAAATCAGTCTTCAGTGAATTAACCCTGCTAATGCTAGAGCTGGAATTTGTCACTCGTTTATCTGTGGTAGACTGTTTCAATCAAAGTTTTTGCCCAACTAAGACAACCTTAAGCTGGACTACTCTGGCTGATATCAAAATGGTTTGGTGGCCTATGCCATGCTGGAGGCATAGCGTTAGGAGAATTAATGTTTGTTTAAATAGTTCTGTATAAATCCTGTGTTTGCTCCTCAGCACCTATAGAAGGAGCACGGTCCAGCACACATCTAGTCGGTGAGATGTCAACCCGAGCCAGTCAGGAGAGTGGACGTCTCATAAACATGGATGTGGAGTCCAGTGCTGAAATCCACCGCAAGCTTATCAAGCAGTCTCAGCTGAAGGCCCTGGAGGCACATCAGAAAATTCGGGATCTTTCCATCAACATTAGGTCAGAAATTTAATAGAATCAGCTTGGTAGTGGGAAACTTTCGGAACTGGGGTATGGGAGTGTCATGATGTTCAAAATGTCTTCTCTACAAATAACAGAGACTGAAGTGAATAGCAGATTAGGATATACAAGTTGTAGTTTCTATATTATTCTCTTTTATGCCAACAAAAAGAAGTGCTGGTAGTTGTTCGTTGAGAATCTTGCTGTTTATTGTTCACTGCCCCTGGATATGTACAAATGTTTTGTTGTTTATTTTGGAAGGTATGAGAGATCATTTTGGTCTCAATCTGGAAACCTAAGGAATTTTCAAGCTGAATCTTAACTTTCCTTGTATGGAAGATATCAGATTTGAACGCAAACTTTGGGTCTGGAAATGTTTATCACTTTAATGCACGCACTGATCCCAAAAGTAAATGATAAGATAGATATGTGTTATTAAATTTCCATATACATGTATTTTAATCTTTGAAATTCATATTTGTTTTGATTTCAGGATGAAAGAACAATTGATTCGAGAGCTGGTGAGATCAGAGAAAGATGCTGAGTTGATGAACAAACAGTATGCAGAGAAAATTAAGAAATTGGAAAAGGTAACATGTTTGCTAATTACATTTATGTTGTAATACAGAACAAGTTGGACAAGGACAATGCTTAATAGAAATGCAAAATAAGCCATGGTGGATGGAGGGCATAATATCTCAAAGATAAAAGCACCTTTTGTGTGGATCTTTTTCCATTTGCAAATTGAGGAAACTGGTTGAAAAAAGATTTGAATTGAACCTAGAAAAAACTTTATTAATCAGTTTAGCACTCACGATGTAAAGAAGAAGAAGCTGCAGGATGAGATGATTTGGCTAAGAGCCAGATTTTCTCGCCTTAGTTTACAAGTTCAGAGTTAGAGCCACAAGAGAGGATCCCATGATGTTGTTCATGAACTCTTCCAAGAGTGCTTTTTCTTCCATAACCCTGCCCTCAACCTCTCCTTATAACTAACCTAAGTTCACAATGTAGAGCCCAGGGTGTTGCCAAGTGGATTTAAAAAAACTGAGGTGATGATTTATGAGTTTAAGAGAATGAGATGATGCATAAATGTTTGATAATACAGCAGATTCTTGATAATGCCAAAGATTCATTGAGTTTCAGGAGATGTAAAGACTGGATTCACTTCAACTCAGACTCAGTGGTTTAAAATGCTAGGTGATAGGTTTGAATGCTGAGGAATGTAGAATGCTATTGCATTTCAATTATGCTGGTTTCCCACAGGAGAAGGAAGCGGCCAAGAAAGATCTATCAGATGTACAGAAAGCCCTTCAGTCACTGGAACACAAGGATAAACTGGAAATCTCAAATATTCAGAAGCTGGAGATGTAAGTACCACTGGATGCACTTAAGAATGTTTTTTATGTAAAGAAAGTCTTTCTTAAGAGGCGTTAGTAGTCTTTTACAATGGTAGAGCATATCGAGGGATGCCTGCGCAAAGGCCGTATCGTCCTTATATAATTCATATAACGATACGGTGTTTGTGCAGGCACCCCTCGAATCAGTGTGTATTGTGCATATGTAATAGGTAACCTTCCTCTCCTCTCTCCCTCCCCCAAACTCCATGAATCCCCATTGTGAATGGATTACTGGGTCACATCTTTTTCTTGCTTTAGATCAACATTTTTAATGGAAATATGCTGGAATCTGTGTATGTTCCAAAACATTATGTCAGATGTAGCAGAGCAACATTATGGAATATTAAAGTTCACTAAGAATGAAGATACTGTATAGCTACTGTATATCTACAGTCACATCTTATGGTTAATGGAACAAGTGGACACTTTCTTCTTATTACTAACTATACATATCATCAGTGCTTATTCATCTCCTGTCCACAGGGACTACAAGAAGAAAATAGATGAGGCGAAGGCAAAAGTTTCAGCCCTACAGAAAAAGCAAAAGGAAACAGAGAAAGTTGCAAGCTTTGCTCATCAGCATGAGAAAAAGTGAGATCATTTATATATTCTTGGCTGATTTTGGTCAAGTTTTCTCAACATTTTGGTGTCAGGGTATGATGGAGAAATATCTGTATTTCCGTGAGTGTAAATTAGATTTATCAGACTCGTGAAAAAACTTTTTTATGATATTTCAGTGTGCATTTTTAATGGCATAAATTTTAGCGTGAGATTCATGAAAGTGATGATCAGTACATTTGAAACAGTGCCACTGCGCTAGCATTTTTCTTTGAAGGGCATATTCCCAGTGCTCACATAAGTTTAAACAAATGATATAAGTCTCTGAGAAATGTAAACCTGGAATTTAAGACCACAGGGAGAAATTTATGTTGTAGTCTGAAATCTCCAATTTTCCTTATATTTCGTCCATCAATCTGCATTCATATTTTCACTCAGTTATGTGCAGTCTCCAAGGCACACTGGAATCTGAATCTTTGTGACGCAATGCAGTTTATTTTTCTTATCAATGATGACATTGGAGAAATTACTGAGTCAGTAGAATATAATCTGACTTCAAGTCAGGGTCATAATAATTTGCCGTACAGAATTCATAAATTAGAAGACCAAATATGTCATCATGTTATGAAAGAAGTGACTCCGATTTTTCCACAGGTTTTGCTAGAACAATGATAATGGTGTTCATCCATCAGTTTTATGGATGACCATGACATCAGCATCGGATGATTGGCTAGTATGAAAATCCCTGATTAATCTTGTGTGCACTAGGTTGGACCTTCTGTCTAAAATAGTTTTCAAGCCAATGCAAAGTTTTCTTTGACATTCTCTGCGTGGGGTAGGTGATTAAACTTATTTCTCTCTGCCCCCGCAGGATCCAGGACTTGGAGCTGGCTGTAGACAGAATGAAGCAGCAGCAGGAGACACTGCAGAGGAAGCTGAAAGAAGAGGTGGATCAGAAAGCCAAACTAGAGGTCAGTGAGGGCTTAGCTAGGAGGAATAATAATAAGATGAAAAATAGTGATGTTAATATATCTTGTATCCAGGCAGTACATGCTCATGTGAATATGTGGCACTCTGTTAATTACCACAGCAGACCAGATCAGTCAGTAAGCTTCTGGACTCTTTAGTGAGTATAGCAGTACTGCTTTCAAATTTTAGAGGCTGAACAGTGGCATTCTTACAGTAAAGGTGGACTCGAATAATGGGAAGTTATGCAAATGTGGTAAAGCCAGTTTTATATTTGTATAATATAATTGGCTTCAGCACAAGCATCTCTTACAGGCTTTGAGGGTTGTCATTTCAGGTGTATTTTAAGTCAGGTGTGCATCTTGCACTTTGACTTTATTACTGTCCTTCTTTTGCTTTGTTGTGAAATTGAGTACCACTGGATTGTTCATTTTACAAACATGTTCCCCAGCCATGACAATCCCATTCATAGAATGGGGTATCTGTGTTGTCTTTTTTATAACATTTTGATGAATTATTTTCTCATTCCAGAGAGAAATGCAGAGAGAGGTGCAGAGAGTAAAAGATTTGGAGATCAGAGATGAGCAAACGCAGAAAGTCTTGAAGAGGAAGACAGAGGAGCTGGCCTCAGCCAAGAGAAGGCTGAGGTCAGCATCGGGAGTTCTTCCTCCTATTACAAGGTAAATGTGACTTACCCACTCACATTCTGATGGCTAGATAGATAATTATGTTTGCAGCTTGTTTTCATCAGAGGGTGGTTAGCGAGTTGTATAGCGTTTTTCTGTGTCACATTAATTTTTGTGTTAGGCAGTTTTCATCTGTGATGATTTGTGCAACTTTCAAACATTACTGCATAAAATATGCCATTGAATTGCTTTTATTTATTTCCGTTGATAATCAACATATCTCATGAAATGATTTATTGAGATTTAAATTTTTCATTACTTATATTTTTTAAAAACTTTATCACTTTAAATGAAGGCAGGATAGCTGTCTAGATATGAATCATTTTAAGGGCAGGGCTGATTATTTCTATTTCCCTAATATTGTCAACTTCTGATTAACCACAACCCAATTGCAGCATTAAGAATGTTCCATTGAGGTAAATTGGTTTTATTGTTGACATTTGTGAAAGAAATATATTGAGTTGTGAAAATAAATCAGAGTGAAACATCATCATGAGGAGATTGTTTTTGAGCAGAATTGACAGTAATTGTTAAAATTCGAGATAGTGATACCTTTGATCAAGGTCAAGCTCCATGCCATCACTAAACCTTTCTTATTTCATTGGCTTTTGCTTACAGCGAAGAGCAGGACAAGATTGAAGAACAAAGGAAGTGGGTTGACACTGAAGTCGAGAAAGTTCTGGAACAGAGAAGGCAGAATGAAGAGTTAGAACAGGTAATGGGTGGGTTGGGTTACAGACCTGCTTGCCAGTTTGTAAATCCATAGTTTTGGATGATTTTGGCCGGCAAATACAGGAGTATGTTTTGACAGGCAAAATATGGAAGTTCAGATGCGATATTAAGGATTTCAGCTTCTCTTTTTTCTTTGAACTTTCTGCTGCCTGTAACTTATTTCGTCTCATTTTTTAATTTCCTTTTGCAGTATGCCACACATGTTAGCCTATTGCTAGTGGCAGATCTAGAGCTTTTTGTGTAGGTGATTTGCCTTTAGCAAAGTATGTCTTAATTAGGCTTT
This sequence comes from Ellobium chinense, assembly GCA_033807755.1. Taxonomy (NCBI): domain Eukaryota; kingdom Metazoa; phylum Mollusca; class Gastropoda; order Ellobiida; family Ellobiidae; genus Ellobium; species Ellobium chinense. The sequence continues at coordinate 690,319 of JAWQUT010000310.1, read as the reverse complement.
ATTTAGACCCATTCATTTACATTATAGTTGTATTTAGCCCATGTTTGCTTTATTCCTTTTTATTGCTCCTGTGTTTCTAAACATTGCTTGGCGTAGTCATGAAATGTCATTGAATTACTTCTGTCTTAACATCAGGAATTGCGGAAGAGAGAGGCCATTATTGCAAAGAAGGAAGCCATGATTGCAGAGAAGAGTGAACTGGAGATGAAGAAAATGAGGTCTAGTCAAGCACTTAATAAGGTTAGTATAGTTTTCATGATGTCAGTTAGAGCAAAGATGTCTAACTCTGGAATGAGGTCAGTGTGGTTTTATTAAGTCCACTACAGAAGATGTGACAACCAACAACCCCTGGACTTGACAACTGTGTCATGGAAAGTTATTATGGACTATGGACAGGACCTCCTTACATTATTCATTATCATGTACAGTGATGAAAAGTACACACTTGTTTTAGGATGACTCTCCATGATGACAGCAGGGCAAAGCTGACCCACCTTTAGAAAAGGATTGCCTACCTCTAACTGAATTATCCCTGTTTTTGTAAATTTTGATGGCCACAAGACTTCAGTAGTTTTTCTTATTAGCAGAAGTAGTGAAATAAGTTGTGGTTATATAAGTAGAAAGCCACTCCAGTGTACATGATGCAGCTTTCACCCAGTCATAGTAATTTTCTTCTATCTCCATCATGAGCAACTTCCATCTCTGCTATGCTAGCCTCACATCTTGGTCATACACAGGGTATAAAGGAAAGTCATTAACAGAGTGCCATACCTTGCCCACAATTCTAAACTGCGATCAAAACATTTGATTGGCTCATCATAGCTCTGAGTTGCAGAGACGCATGTAACAGATATGATTTAAGAGGCGACAAGTGGGTATTCTGGCCAGGCTAAGACTGGTGAACGGTATATATTGTTTACTTCCATCAGAGTCTCCTGTCAGTTTCTTCCAAGCTGGAGTCTGTGGAGAGAAAGCTTGAAGAGAAGAAGAGGGAACTGCCTGAGACAACCGATGAGCGGAGGTCAATGGTGAAAGAAGAGATTCACAAACTCCGACAGACTAGAGACAAGCTGAATAGACAGAGAGCAGGGCTGGATGAAAAACTTAAAGAGGGAAAAGTTTTGACAGTGGAGGAGGAGAGGAGGTGAGAATCTAGACTGTCATCTGAGAAACAGGTTTTATTCTCTTTCCTATCCAATATGCTGTCCAGTTTACAGGGTTGCATGTCCAACTTAAGAGAGGTAGCTCTGTTCCACATAGTAGTCTTTGAGTCTGATGAGGCCTACTCCTAATTGTCACATATTCTATAATAAACTAATAAATGCACTTCCCATGTCCTCATCCCACCCCCCTCCCTTATAATAACATCAGAAAATCTCTCAAGCTTACTTGATACCATTTCTCTTACAACACTACTGAAAATTGGATTGGTTTATGATGTAAAATAAAACAAACCCTACACCAAATTTAGTTCAGGTACAAAATGTACACCTTAAAATATCAACATTTTGCAATGTTTTATCACAGTGGTTCAGTCAGTGAGATCTCACTGAAATTTTGAAGACACACTTCACGTCTTGCATACCCCATGGAAGTGATGTTTTCAGAATGGTCAGGTATTTGTGGGTATAAAGAATATACCAGGTGACTTTCAGCGCTTTATTGTGTTTCAGACTGATTGAGATGGACGAAGCCATCGAAGCCCTTGATGCCGCCATCCAGTACAAGGATGAAAATATCCATGTGCGAACAATGGAAGTCAGACAATCTCAGCAGGCATTGGCTCAAGTAAGGAAAACTCAAAGGGGCAGACTTGCCTTATTTCATATTATTATTATTTTGAAATGAGACCACTCGCTATCTACATGAGTACTTAAAAATTTCTGATTTAAGTTAGGGACATTGGTCACTATTGCTATCAAGATAAGTACAATTTCTAATTAACTGCAGCATTTTTAAGTGAGGCAACATTTTTGAGTTTTAAGATACTTTTTATAAGTATCAGCAGATATTGAACTCTTTCATTTTCATCAACCCTATGAGACTAGTTTTGAGTAAACCAAGAATTTTCAGAATGCTGTTTTACTGGTTTCCAGGTAAACTGGGAGCTAGGGCAGAGGGAGGCTGGTTAATACAAGGGGTCGGGGCTCATAGAATTTAGTCTCAACTTCTTTCATGCTCTGAAAGGGTGGGTTGGGCTTTAAAGATTCAACTAAAGTAGTTCATTATCACACTGCAGTGACAATGAATTGAATATCTTAACCACTATGGCTTCTCCAGCTCTTATGAAACCAAGTCAAATCATGAATACCTAATCATAGTACTTGACTGTCGCTAAAGAGTCTGTGGTTATGATCCACCTTTCAGAGTGAAGAGAACCTGATTCAGAGACTGAACTCACTGAACACATCAGAAACCAGAGCACTGCTGTCTCGTTACTTTGATAAAGTTGTTGGCCTGAGGGACGAGGAGAGGAAGCTGAACTTGAAATGCAGTGAGATGGAGGTAAGACTGAGCGTAAGGATGTGTTCATCATTCTTGTCCTGTCTGTTTCATAGTATGGCCAACATGTTGTAGAAAAATAATAATGGGATATGGTGAAGTGAAGGGTTGTTTTTTTTGTCTGTTTTTGTTATTTGTGCTTTCTGCAGGATTGTTCTGTCTGATTTTTTTGTTTCTCCATGTCATTTTAGTTATGAAATTTCACATTGATGCTGGATGCCATGTTACATTTTGCCTTTGGACCGTATACTGTTGAAATTAAACTTAAAAGATATTACTCTTTATAAAGTTAACTATACCATAAATGAACTGAGCATGAAGAAGTGGGTATGGATTCACTTTTCTACTGTTTTGTGGAATAAGCATCAGTACCCACTGATATACAGTCTTTATAAACATCCTTGTCTCCTTACCACGTCTTTTAAAATATCATATTATAATTTCAGTTAACACAAGTCAAAAACATGCAGATTCACTAACCTAAACCCTCCTCTTCCCGGCAGCATTCAGTAAAGTTGCATGTCCAAAGAACCAGCTTTCCTTATCCAAACCTCACTTACCGCATTCCTCATCCTCTCTCTTTCCCTCAATCAGATGAAAACAGATGAACAGGAAAGGCTGATTCGAGAGCTGGAAGGTGCCCTCCACCGTGCCACCTTGGAGGTGGATAGGAAGCTGACTCAGCAACAGAGAGAGTATGAGCAGAAGATGCAAATGCTGATGCACCAGCTGGCTGAAGGAGGAGGGGATCAGAACGGCCTGTCAGCTCATGCCAGCAAAGAAAAGTGAGGCACTTGTGGAATAATTACATAGAGTTACAAAAGTCTCATAACTAAATGTGTTTTACAAGAACATCGCAGAAGCGCAGTGGATTGTGCTTTCACCAATCAGATCTTAGTTACAAAAAAATAGTCTCTACCTAGACAACATATCTTCAGGGGACTTTTCCCCAAGAGGGCCAGTACTCAGGAACTTTCTTAATGTCTTAGGATCATGCCCCACTGCAGTTTTATAGGAAGAATAATTTCATTTGGGCTTTTGTGGGAATTCAGAAAGTATTATTCTCATTCTCAATAGGTTCCTCATGCTTAACGGACAGAAATTCCAGACATCTGTGCCCATGGAAGTAGCAGCCCATATTATGCAGTATGTGAGCATCTGCATAGAATGAACGTTTTTTTTTTTGCTAGAATCTAAGTGGTGCCATTGTGAAGTCGACAAGTTTTGCCCCTAATGTTTCTGTGTTGCCAGTTTGAGCATAATTATATTTTTATGTTTCAGCAGAATTCAGAATCTGGAGAAAGACTTGTATTATTATAAGAAAACAGCTCGAGACCTGAGGAAGAAGATCAAGGAACTTCTTACCAATGGAGCCATTTCAACAGAGGGTGAGTAATTAACAATTAACAACTAAAATTAACAATTTTAGATGTAAAAGTTAAGATTACCATATAAGTCATTATTCTGGAAAATGGTAAAATGTTAAATTTCATGGATGTAGGAGTTATTGTAATGAAGAGGATTGCTGTTATGAAAATGTTGATCCTCTAGCTCTTTTTCAGTATGAATTTGCCTGATATATATAATAGCATTGACACAGACCTGAAAAAAAAAGTCATGGAAAATTGCCATTGACATTTTCAGGATTGGAAAACCTGGTATATGGAAGCAGTGGTCAATTCTTGTGGAAAAATTTCATGGAAAAATTGAAAACTTTGACTGGTGGTTCATGATTTCGTTTAAACTTTATTCTACTGTGTAAATTTACTGAATACAGGTTTTTATTTCAGTCCACTGTAAATTTTTGCTTGATATTTAACACTTTGTGTACCACTCAAGGTCATGAAGAAGGTGATTTTACATCCTATGGCAATCCTGTGAAAGTCCCTTGTAGACTTATACAGTGGAACACACTTATAACGAACACGCTTGAAACGAATTGACGGAAATAAAGAAATTTTTTTTCTCTTTAACTCAATAAAATTTTCACGCATGTAGTGAACAGATAATAAAGAACCGACGGATGAAACGAAGCCATCTCGGTGCCCGAGTTTGTAGTTTTCCTCTTTTTTCGTAACAGAAATAACGAACTGGTCCGAACATCCAGTCTGCAAAGCTAGCCTAGACTTAGGCCCAACGAAAACAGCCGAACAAGTTTCGGCCACTTGCGTCTGTAGACAGAAGGTCAGCCGGCCTAATGCGCATGTGCGGAAACAGCAATCAGCTGTGTTTACATTAAAAACCGGGTCAGACATAAAATATTGAAAGGATAAGATAGACAGCGCGTCATAAATGTTGGGTCAGCTGTGAATATAGTCTAAACCTCAGCAATTACCGACAAATGTGGGATTGTGGATCAGTTTGATTAACACAGTGACTGTGCAACAAGACTGTACACTTAGAAATCGAATTTCCTGATAATTTAGAGATTCGAGAACTTCCTGACTTCCTGTTCAAAACAAAGACTAGATAGTCTAGATCCACACGGTGCTACACGCTGTTAGGCTATAGGCCCTATCCAACAGATAGACACTAGACTAGAACAGTACACGATGGCATCGAGAAAGAGAGCTGCATACACTCTGGATTTCAAGAAGTAGAGTTTTTGTGTAAAGACTGGGGAGGGGAGAGGAGTGTTAAAGATTTTAGATTTTTGTTTCTCCTAGTACTTATTAGTGGCTATACTTGGTTAACAGAGGACACCTGTCATTTACTGCACCAATGTTTTTTCATATTATGTAAATGAGGTTGAGTGAATCATTTATTTTCAGTTTGAACCTGCGGATGTTTTGTATTGTGTGTTGTGTTTTGGTGAAATCTGGGTGGTGGATGGATATAAAGAACTACTGATATAAAGAACAAATATTTTTGCCCAGACCTGTTCTTTATATCAGTGTTCCACTGTATATCCTGGAGTTCACACAGCACTTATTTTATGCTTATTTATCTGCAGTTGCGGAAGAGGCTGGATTGATCAGCAATTCCATCCAGAGTGTGGACTCTGAAATTGCAACACCCAGATACAGCAGCCAGTCTCACCACAGCCACAGCAGCCATCACCATCATCATCAGCACCATCCTCCTCCTCATCATCACCATCATCATCCACTACACCATCAGCAGGTGAACCACAACAGCAGCAACACATTTCACAAAGATTCCCCTGTTATCAGGTTAGTATTGCAGTGCTAATGGCATAGACATTGGTCAAAATAGTGGTATGGACATTGGTCAAAATAGTGGTCCGCTGTGCACAGGTACAATTCACTCCATTACAGTATTTTTTTTTTAAAAAATAAGTATATGTTTATGGAAGTCCAGAAAATACAGTGCCACTTAATCACATGCTGCGATTGAATGCAACCTTTACAGAGTCCAGTGGAGTTGTGATCAGTCTGGATCAGCTATGTTTTCCTTTCCCAATTTTTGGCTTTAGTGATATAAGACATTAATTCATCTTGATCACTTGTAAAAGGCCTAGCAGCCAGGTTAAATATCTTTAGTGCAAACTATTTCATTTTGTACCTATATTGCTCAACTGAATGTCATCAGAACAGGTCAAAAACCTGTGAATAAAATAGTTTGACAAAGGTTTTTTTTCTTCACTTTAATGCTCATTTTAGTTTTGATCTTTCCACAGATAAATAGTCTTTTTTTATATCTTTTCGATCTGAGGGAGATTTTCAAGATGAAATGCTCCATTTCACTTTCAGTATTAATCTTCTCTACAGTAAACTCAGCATGAAACTCAAAACATTGTCATTGCTTTTATCAGCAGAGAGAACACACACCACAGCTCAGCGGCAGACAGACCCACATCATCACGAAGTCACCCTCGGACCCCTGAACAGCCATCGTCAGCCACACCTGTCAAGATATCCCGACGAGATTTGCGTCAGATGTCCGAGGCAGAAGTCTCTCTGAGGAGGTCAAATATGTCATCCCACAGCCAGAATCAGACACCAAGAGGTATGTTGAAATAATATCCTTCACCTCAGTGTAGATGAAAAGTGAGATGACTCACAGTCACTTACTCACACATCATAGAGTAGGGCAGCAGTTGCTCAAAAGGCAAATGCGAGGCAAACAGAATTAATGAGGTCAGACTAAGACTTGAACTTGTCAAATGCAGAGTTAAACAGAATATAAAAAGATGAACTGAGACTTTCAACCTGTGATTTCTCTGTCGATGTCCACCCACTTATCTGTTCTTGAAAACAGGAAGTCATCCTTAAATTGTGCCAGTGCTGCGGGTATCACAAGTGAGGTGGTGTTTAATATATACCAGAGAGGTTACCTTACCTGGAGAAAGGGTATGGGTTTGAGTCTCACTTTATTTTTACTCTCGCTCTCTCTGTTCATATTTGATATTTGTCTGTCAAAACGCTTATTTTCCATGCTCATATCTGCTTGTTTCTGATCTTTGAAATGCTTGGTTTCCTTCTTGCACCCTTACGGTGTTATGTCATATTTTATTTATTGATGCATAACCTTGACATCACCAAAAACTCATATAGGGTGAAAGCCTGTGGTGATAGAATAATGAGCGGGTAATAACATTTATCTCTCAGTGCTGAAAGTATAAGAAGATGACCTTCAAAACAGGATTTTTGCAGAGCATTTTCCACTTATGTTTCATTTTATAAGTCAAAAAAATGTTTTAACTAGATATGCATGTAGGGTCTTTCTTTTCTATACAGTACAACAATTGAGTTTCCTCATTTTCTAATACATTACTGTTTCTTCTTTGCTCCTCAGATTCCTTAGAGGATGGAAACCATAATAACCCATGGGGATAGACTGGACACTTGGACAGCAGTCTTACTTTGATATACTGAATGCCATTTGAAAGTATCCAGATAACCAGACAGGTCCACAGTGACAGTGGTGGTGATCATGATGATGAATATGCCTGAAGACTGAAAAATTGCAATAGTAAACCTGTTTATAATATTTGTCCGTGAAAGCAAATTTTTCCATCTGTTCTGAAGTTTGTTATTTTAAAATTCTTAAAATATGATGATGATGATGATGATAACGATGATGATGATTATGCAGTAATCCAGAAGGATGAAATTTTGACATGGTATTTTTTGTTTATGGATGGTCATTACGGAATTCCAGGGTCCTTCTTAAAGACATTCAATATATACAATGCAAATCCATGTGAATCTGTTAAGTATTGATTATATTGTGTAGTATTTATACTGGGAAATACCAAGTCACTTTCCGCTTATTAGTCACTTATTTAAAAATTTAACCTCAATTCGATGCTGTGTCAAATAGCTTTAGGTAATTTTTGGATAGTTTTCTTATTTGCTCTTAAGAAAATCAGTATCTGGGATGTAGATAGTGCAGTGATGGTCCTTGCATTTGTCAGTGTAGATAGGACTCACACACCTAATGCTAGAACAAATTGATGATTGTACCTGACCTCTAGAATGCCACTGCAGCAAATAGTAGATTTAGTTACTTAAAATTGCAACTTTCACTATGACACCTCTTAAGTGGATTGTGATGAGTGCAAAGATTGTTAAGCAGAAATTGCAAATTTAGATCCTCCAGATGTGCATCCTTTTACATAATCTCATATAGTTAGTTATGGCTTACTAATGATTTCTTCAGTTATGTAAGTAGCCACACTTCATGTCTTTGACAGCAACCCAGTGTCATTCTCCACAAAAACATTGTTGCTCACATGATAAAACCTCACAAAGTCAGTATTTGAGGAAGTCTGCTGTTCAGATCTCTCTTCACTCTTCTCACAAAATAACAGACCCAAATTCCATTTGGAAGTAAGAAAAAAATGATTAAACATTTTTTGCAAATCCCATGCCAGCAGAATGCACACGATCAAAACTAATTCTTCAGTAGCTTTTATCATGCGTGAAAGGTGCTCCCATATTTGAAGTTTTACAGGAGAAGAAAGTATTTATTATCTCCCAATTCGTAGGTCCCATAAACTCCAAGAGTACTTTCACTTGATATTTAACATGTCTTTTTGATATTTTTAATGAGGGTTATGGTTTTGATGATAAGCAATACAGGTTTGCTGACCTGAAATCTATATGATAAAACCTGCAATCCTTTAGACAGCTTTTCCTCATGCAATCCTCCTCTCCCCAGATACACAACGTCATTATCCTACTGTTGTAAAATTTCCAAAACCTGCCTCGTGAGGTTTGTCTTGCAGACAGCGATATGCATCATTACTTCTCCACAAAACTGTGTTATAAAGTATACCTTTTCCTTCTTCACCATAACTAGTATGTTTCTAGAGTAGCAGCAGTTCATTATATGTGTGCTGTAACATTACCAGAGTTCTCCTTGTGATTTGAATAATAAAGCTGAGTGTGCTTTTAAGAAATAATGTATATGTAGATATTCGCCATCATACTCAAACCTGATAGATTCAGAAGAACCTGCATTTTTATCATCATGCTTACTTTCCATGTCTCATCTTTCTATAGTAATTTCTGTATGACAGACTCGAAATAAAGCACACATCCCTCAAAATTTTAGTTCTTCAGATTGTGCCGTAATTTCATTGCGTGCCAAGATGACATCGTACAATTTAATGCAGATAATTATAGAATGAAGGACATGTGGCCAGAATTTCCCATAACACAGCTCATTTTGCTTAACTTACCTAGATTATTTTATGATCATGCAGAAAATAAAAACTGAGCCAGTCCAACTTTTCCATGTTTTATTTAGTAGAACTCTTCATGAAATATGTTTTGTTTTAGCTACACTTCCATTAGTTAAGATAGTGACTTATGTTACAATTTTACACAACCCCTCTAGGGTAGAAACAGTATTACTCCAGGAAAGTGAGGATAATCTGAACCAGCATGTCCACATAGCCTGCTTCCAGGTTGTGGTAACATTTATCTAAAATATGCACAGCTTTTCTGCACTTCAACATTACACAGCTGTGTGGATGTATTGAAACATAACACTGAATATTTGTATTGGCATTTTTAACTTCCATGTACAATGTGAAAGATAATCTGACATGTGGATGCAGCAGAGAGGTTGAAATTGATATTCCCTGTGCTCAGGAATGCAAAAGTGGCTGAAATTTGTTTTTTTTCAGAAGAAATTATAAAGACTGACCCTTTAGGACCTGGTAGTGCTGATAATGTGAAGAGTTTCTGTAGACTGTAGGGTAATTCATTTCTGTTCCTATTTACTTTTGCTAGTACTGTGATAGATATTTCTTCAATCCGATTGTAAATTTTACTTCTTTTCCTGCTAGTGCCAGTTGTGTTGGACACAAATCATATATATTTTGTTTCATTTTGTTGCAAATCCATTTCACATTTTGTTTATTATGTATGATAGTAATGTATGTCTTTTGTTTATTTAATAATATTGAAGCCAAGTGTTGAACAGTGGTAATATTTTCAGTTGTTGAAAGTCAGTCCCTCCATTATACAAGTGAAATATTTCACATCGTAACATTCCAAGACCAATTCTTTCCAGGTTGCTTGACAGCTGTTTGTTAAGCAATTGGCCAGTGGGTTTTCTTTCCAAAACTCAGTAAGTGCATTCCCAACTTTTTTTTTTTTTTTTGTAAGCTCAATGGAAATACATTAAGATAACTTCTCGTTTCAGATATACGTAAAAAAACATCACAACCTAGAAGCTGGAAATCTCAGAAACCCTGCGTAGTTCTTGTAATGCTGAGTCTTTCACTGTCCATTGTTCATCTCAAAATAATATTGTAACCTTCAGAAACCTGGATTTCAAGCGTAGATGAGATTTGAATTAGAAAATCATTGATATGCTTTTCTGAATAGGGAACTCATTTTCAGTTGAAGTGGACTTAACGAGTTTTGGAAAACCACTTGTCAGTCATAATATTTATTTATTATGATGTTTTTAAATGTGTACAGATATACTGTATGACCCTATAGATCTAACATTGTATACAGAGGTCATGTCCAAACGAATTGACCGTGTTCATTGGTTTCTCCAACTGTGTGCTCTGGTATTGCAGATTGTCATACTATACCACCGTCCAGTTATTTTAAACAGCATCATTGTGTGTATTGATGAGAGAGAGACTTGCTATTTATCAATATAAAAAGCTATGTCATTTGTGCTCTGAATCATCCATAGATTTCCAGTGATCCACCAGGTTGTCAGAAAATATGATTTAGAATTCTCACTCATTCTGAAAGAGGTGGTGTAGTTTTGAAATTGGGCACTTCCCAATCACTCTCCAATGGCCTTCAGAGTCACTGTGATTACAGTTCTTGATATTGTTTGAGTCACAACCATATGACATATTAACACTGTTTCTCATCTCAGCACAAGACGTTTGTAAGTCCACTCAATATAGATTAAGACAGAACAGTACTTGTGACCATATGGGCCATTGAAAAGCTGTGTCCATCCATCACCACGAAACACTCCATGAAGGGTTTTGTGTCATGCTTCATAATAAAACATGCATCCACATTTGCATAACATGACTTAAGTGAGAAATCGGGCATTTTCAATAATCCAGGGCTGTCTCGTCAAGACCTGAACTGGGAGATCCTTGGATCCATTCAGTAGGGGACTACTCAGACCTACTGGTGCCTCAGAAAATTTCCATGCAACTTCCTTGTCTTCATTCAGAGCCCTTGTGTGAATGTACAGACTGTGTGTGACTGTGAGTACCATCATAGATCCTGTGTACATGACCATGTCTATACCAGCATCATTGTTTGCATTTCCATGTATGTTTCTCTAGGTGCTTTTAATATTTTTCACGTCACATTGCATTTACATTGTAGGATGATAGTTTTGAAACTACAGTACTTCTCTGTAGAATGAAACCAGGGTTATTCTTTTCGATCATTTACTGACAAATAATCAAGCAGTGTAAATGACCAGGCAAACTGGAGTATTAATAATTATGTATAAGTATATACCTTAACAAACACAAATTTGCTGGGTTTTTGTTCTATTTCATTATGTACACACTACCATAATACTGCCGTCCAAGTTTGAAGATACTTATGCTTTGTCTGCACACATTGTCTTTTTGCTACATTAAAATGAAATGATTTGTCCAGCTGAAGAAATGTTCCATATTGGACACCTGAAGCGAATGGGTTTAATCTGTGCAGTTTGATTAGTGTGTGGAGGAGAGTGTATAGTGATATTTTTCCATACCTACCCATATTTTCAGGTTGATCTTTTGTCCTGATATTTTTCCCTCAGTGTCATTCATAATTTGCTTTCAATTGCAAAGATATTATGGATTATGGGTATCTATAGTTACCTGAGAGTATCTCAACATCCAAAAGAATTTGATTTTTATCATGGCAAAGACAGCAACCCTGAAGAGATATCTAAAGATAAGCGCACTAGAACCCAGATAACACACCTATACTTCCAGTCAAGCTTTGAGGGTGTATTATAATAATTATCAAATGGATGTGTTATCCATAGTGCTGTTCATTAAGAAACGAAACATTTAGAACTGATGAATAGGACTGCGCTAAGCAGGGCATAATGTTCAGCAGTGGTTGTGTCTTCAGCGTTCCACTGTAAACTGATATCTGGATGACAGGTTTCCAGGAAATCCCCACATGCTGACTTGGAATCTCTCTCACTCTCTCTTGTGCCCATTGTTGTATTCAGAATGCCACTGAAAGCTAGGAAGGTGACCAAATTATTTTTGTAGGTCATGTATAACATTTACTATGAACATACTGAGATGTTTATTGGTTGTAAAGGACATGTCTTATAGTGATAGTTAACATTCACTCACACCAACTGCCATCATGTTCCAATATAGGAGCTTACTCTCTAAAACTTGATTCAGTCTGCTTCGATATGCTGNGCAAAGCCTAACTGAAAGGCTCATCACTGATTCTGAAGTTTTTGAATTTCCAAGTGTGGGTATTGCTATGATGCTGTCAGCAAAGGGAGCAGAGACTTCATAAGGATAGGAAAGTAGAGAAATAAAATATTTACCATGATTCAGATCTAATGATATTATTGACCTAGAACGAAAGTGAGAAATAAACATCATGCTGGATAGAAAGTGTTGTGACAGATAATAACAACAAAATCAGCCCAGTTACAATTACATGTATATGTTCTGTACACGAACACTGCATCAGTTTCCCTGGTGACAATCCATGTAATGTTTTAGAAAGTGTATATATTTGCAGTGTAATATTGACGTGATTCATCTCCTCCTTCCCCCATTTTTTAAACTGTTATGTCTGAAATCCTCTTGTAAGAATACTTAGACACTGTGACAATAAGGAGATCTCAGTAGATGAGAATCACAAGTCATGATTTGCCAAAAACCAGAAAAGAAACATTTTCCCCAAAATATCTGATATCTTTATCTGAGAAGAAATAATGTTTCATAGATGAAAATATATTTATAAAATGTGAGCTATTTCAGTTTTACACCATAAGCCATAAGCCAAATGACAACCTGAAGGAGATCAAGATGAACAAGTTGATCTGTGATACATAATTTTCCTTTGCTTTGTGGAGACTTCATATGGTTGTGACTTGTATATTTTGTGATGATGTCATTTTTACTAAACATAGTTTTTCAAAAGTGCCAGTGGTCAGTGGACATATGAGCATCTCACATTGCTTGTGCTTTACACAACAACTCAACACATGAAGTTTGCACGTCCATTTGTTTAGTTTGGACAAACTATTCCTTATGATTCCTTGTACCATCAGAATTCATTATTGAAAGAATTATTACTATTACAAAGAAACACACCACGCCAGGAATGGTCACCTGTTTTTTTTCTAGTGTATACGATAAAGCACAGGTTATTGCCCTGGCCAAGATGATGACCGCCTAGTCTACATGGTCAGTTATTCCAGTATTCATCAGTGGCATGGACTTCTGAAAAATACAGTCATGGTTAATGTGGTCCATGGATAAATCAGTTTAGTATAGTATGTAATTTGAAGAGTAACTATGCCAACAAGGTTTTACAGTAGAGATTCTTTCAAAGAGTGGAGTTTGGCACCTTTGCACTGGGCATAAGATTCATTGGAATGGTTTATCTACTGGTTTCATGATGTATGAATAGGTCTTGTCACTATGCAGTAAAACAACAATCAGACGATGTTTGCATTGGATATATGTATCTTGGGTTTTTTTAAATTGCAGTCGGTCGTCCATTTTTTCAAAATGTTTTCCATTTGTCTCAAGATTTCTGCTTTATGCAAGTGATAGCAGATTTAGTTTTTAACAAAACTATAAACTATAATTCTCCTATTTTTGCTGTACATAAATAAACAACCACTGAATCAAGACTATTAGTTTTACAGTTTTCACTTGTTTTGATGATGTCTTTGTGCTAAATTATGTAGTGCTACTTGAAAGTCAGTTATATTAACCACCTGAAAAATATCAGGACTTCTCTGTGTTGGTCCAGGAAACAAAATGAGTTAAAACTATACACGATTTTCATGACCTGATGCTCTCATTGAATTTAGATATGAATTCCAGTGTAAGAACTTCAGGAGCTTGGCATCTCTAATGTTTAAAATTTATTTTTTGTAGTAGTTTGTTAAGTTGCTATTCTATCTCATTAAAGAGCATGTATTTAAATACAGTCAAATCCTCTTAATTGCAACTCTTTGGAGCAAAGGAAAAGTTGTCAATTACAGATTAAGAGGATTTGAGGTTATCCAAATGACTTGAATATAGAAATACTCCATTTCGTTAGTGAAAAATATTGTGATGAGGTGGAAATCGTGATCTAGGGAGTAGATTATAAAATTGAGATTTATAAGTATAGGTCTCATATTCTGCCAATGCCCACTTATACCACATTACATTACTGTTACCTCAGCATAGTCCATACATTGGTACATTAGTTAACGTATTGCGTTAACTACAGTGGATACTACCAATGTTTGAGAGTTTCCCGTGGTCACCACAGTGCATTAACTAATGTGAGGATTATGCAAACAGCTACATGTCACTTAATAACCCTCTGAATTCTCTGGGGAGCACACAGTCCTGCTGCCAGTTACAAGTATTAGCCCTAACATTCTGACAATATCTTTCACTGTCTACAGCTAGGCATCCATTTTACAGATAAGAGTTTCAGAAGAGAAGGTGCGTGAAATGTTTTTGCCAACACACAGCATGCGAACAAAGCAAGGCTAGAACTTCCATCTTCAACATTACAAACCTATGGAATTTTTATTATTTCAACATCCCCATAGGAACATACACATCCCTTTAATCAAAAATGGTACAATTTTTTTCAAGGCATGAAAGTTCAGGTCAGTGTTCAAACCATTAAAATGTGCATACTGGAAACATGGAGAAAGTGGCAATATTCATACACTCAAAAGTAAAAAGCTGCAAAAAACATGAAAAATGAATGATAAATGAGAAGAAAATAAATACGATAGCATGAAAATTAGAATGAAGAGAACCCAAACAATAAAGGCTGTTCTTATTTGAGTACTATTGTACCAGATAACACTTTCTTTGCATCATTGTGGTAACATGTATGAAAACTGCTGCTCAGACTTTGGTACCCATATTGTCAGATTCAGCATGAATTGAGATGAGATAACGGCATCATTAGTCACATGGTTTAACTTTGTGGACACAGCAGAATAGAAATGACATACAAAAAGGCGCATGGGGGGGAGGGCAAATTTACTAACAATGGCCTAGAACATGTTCAGTTCAGAATGGTACCGAAATAAACCTGACGCAGCTGATGAAATTATTTGGTACTACAGTACTGAAATAGTAGTTTACCAAAAGTAATAAGTTCATAGAACCCAAGACCAAAGTTTTCTCTCAAGAGACCGTACATCCATATCACAATAGTGGATGTACAGTCTTTTAAATTAAAACTCCAGAATATTATCCCACAGAAGGAAAAAAATATTGTGTGAATATTGGTAGAACTATAGCTGGCAGCCTGCATATGATATGAAAGTAGATAACACACATGAACTCAGAGCAAAAGCAAAACTGGTTTAGAAGGTGGAATCCAAATGACTCTACACTGTCACTTCTCAAAGATGAAAATGAGCTGAAAAGAGATTTGAGATTACAAAAGAGATAGGCTGAATAACACACTGTCATGCTCATTCCACATTTGCCTCAGCCATTGTTTGAGGCTTTGAGAAATTTAGTGCTTGCAACCTGTTGCTCAAAGCAAGACAATGAGGCAGATGTGGTTCAACTTGTGAAACTGGGATAAAAAAACAAAGCCATTCTACATTTGTCTTAATAGGAAAAAGAAGATAAGTGGGAAGATCAGTGATAAAAAAAAAATCATCAAAAAATGATTTTGACAAATGTGGAATGAGCGTGGTGAGTGTTTAACAGGTTGACACATAAAGACTTCCTGGGGAACTTCAAGATTCTGCAGTGGTGTTGGGATCATTGTGCAGACTCCAAATCGGGCTACATGTATTTTAAAGATGATGGAGAGATGTGATATTGACAGTAAGTTTACTAACTTCATAGACACAGTTCCTGGGCCTTTTGGATCATGCTTCATAACTAGCAAATATACAGTACTTGCCATGTCCATCTATATGCAGATTCATGGCCTAATACAGAAGATCAGCTAAAACTTATCTAATTTGCAAAATAAAAAAAAACAGCACCGCTGGAGTTCAACATCATTATCAGATAATGATTATAAACAAAGACTGCCGCTGGATCACCTCCTCCACTTTATCAGAACTTCTTTTTCATACTGCTCTGAAATTGCAACAGACCACAGTGACTAAAAATTCTGACTATACAATCATGGTTTGGTGATAGGCATCTTCTATAAACATGTATGCAAGCGTAACTAACTGCCTCTCAAGACAACCAGCTCAATAGCTCTAAATCCGTAGCGCTACTTCAAGTGACATAAGATTGAGTTCTCTGAAAGCACTACGTCCTTATAATGCTGTTACAGACAAGCTCACAGGGGCAGGTGGTAAAAGTTGCAATAAAGTGGAGAATGTAGTTTAGTTTTCCTGCAAATCCTGTGAGTTTGTAAAGAGTCCAGTTATGGAGATGCAGTTAAAGCAGGGTTAACTATATCTATCCTTTGCTGGTATATGGTACTGGCAATAGCATTCTTAGATCCTCTCCTATGACCAGACTTAAGTTAACTCTATAACTAAATCCTCTAGATAGAGTAATAAAACCACCTGCTGAGAAAAGTGGTACATCCCATGTAACATTAATCAAATACTGTATACTACTTTCGACCTGCAGAGAGAAGTGATCTATAAAACACTACAAATATTTATTATAAACTATCTTGATAATGTTCAAACTATGAAATGTTTATTAAAAAAAACTACATGTTTTCCTGATATAACTCAAAATGAAAAGGGCAAGAGCCTAACACTTGTTTATTACATAGCTATGTGATACAAAACTAGTGATATTATCAAACATTTGACATTTCCCAACATCTAATATACTTCACTATGCTGATTATAAAATGAAATTAGTGTTATTCTAAAAAAGTACTCTAATTACGAATCATTTCTAAACCCCACATCACTCCACTATTTCCAGCTAAACCATAGTTTCTCTCTCATTTGCATTAAATTCACTAGTGTGCAAGCAATTCCCAATTCTGACTTAATCAAGACCAGACAAAGGCTTGTAATTCTTTGTTAACCAATCACAAAGTGAGCCTTCAAAAAAGATTGCTCTTGGTTGCCGTGCCATGCCATGAGGTGAGTGTTAGGTGGGGAAACCGCTGGATTTCTTTTATCAGGGATTATCTGAAATATGCTTAATATGAAAAGATTCCGAGGGTCCAGTGAATTTCGTATTAAGTGAGTCTGATGAATTATATTCATGTGGATTCAAGCTCGGAGTGGATAATATAGTTTCCTAATTCTTGATAAGAAAATGGTAATCTGATGTAAAACATACACTGAGGATAAACAGAACTTTTAAGATACAAATTGTTAATACATAAAAACTTAAATGTAAGCACATTATTATCATTATCAAATGTCACATTAATATCACAAGGCTAGGTCTGTTCTTCAGTGATGTATCTGAGAACTCCCATATCAATGTAAAGTAGACATATCATTATAACAATTTCACATCCCAATAAAATTACACACCCCAAAACCATTCAGCACAATGAAGACATACATGACTTTCACATCAGCAATTCGATCAAGTTCAAAAAAATTTACCTGGAAGTCAGCGGGGTCTTTACTCTGTGGTGGGGGTCAACCAGAAAAGTCGCAATCTTCACAGGAGCCTGACATTTTTTTTTTAGCATTTTTGATGCATTCATCTGAGCTCTACAAATGATTTTCTCTGTCAGTTACTGACTTAACATTCTTAGAGTTTATCAGCAGGAAACAGAGAGATACACAGAAAGAAAAATTAAGCTGTGGTGAATGCAGAAGGACAATCACACTATTTAATGTTTGTAACTTTTCAATTTGACCTCTATGGAATAAGGGCTCAACCAATTCCCCCCCAGTATAAAATGTATCACGAACTTGTAAAAATGCCAGATGTTAGATGGGATGTCCTTCCAAGTTCTAAATGAGATAAATGTGTGCTGAGATAACTTAAATGTGACATGAGATTTGTTGAATGACATGTATTCTTTATTTTGATAAATTATCACATGATATCTGTACTCATTTTCTCTCATACATACATAATTGTGCTGATAAGGAAGAGAACACAAACCAGGTAGTCAAACATACAACACGTATGCACTGCATCAGATCTGTGCAAACTTTGAGCCACAAGTTACAAGTCTGGTTAGGACAAAAAAGTGCCAAAGTAATGCAATTTTTTTCACATCCATAAATCCTTTTCTGTAAAGTTTACCATTAGGACCTTGCAAAACTGACAGTCCTCATTCACAACATGATTATTATGAAAACCCTTCAAACAAAACTAGCGCTTTTCTGCAACTCTTTGCAAGACAATAAATGACGGCTGAGTTAGATCAGTTTTTAGGACACTGTGACCTACGATTGATGATAAACATGTTTATGGATCCCAGATATATTTGTCCAGTCTCGAAAAATATTTTCAGCGGAAATTGGGATTTCTGTCCTCCAGTAATTTACTCAATTTTAAAAAATGCTGAGTATTGGAGCTCTAAATTCCTTCATAATCAGAATCACTGAAAGAGGGAACTTCCAAGACAGAAGCGATTCCATGTAAGTCGTATCTCTTAAGCAATTCCAACTGACAGAAACATGCAAAGTATCTGTGGCTGTTAGAACCACTGTCATAAATTAATGAACTAATCAGAAACTGCAAAATACAGACATTAACCACTTCATGGTTGGATAAATAAGCTCCTAAAGAATCACTACATCACATAGCCTTTTGACTCTTAGCTCTGCATAGCAGAATGGGACTGGATGCAACATACAATACTGTAAAAATACTGATCAAGCCAAACAGTTGCACAATATTTTCTTTTCAAATGAAACTGTGAAATAGAAGTACAGCATGAGCTATTCCTCTAGCAAAAAAAGGGCTTGCATTTGTAACCATTTTAATCTACACATTCCATATCCTCCCTCCTTTTCTCTCCCCTCCCCCTTCCTCCACCTCCTCCAATCCTCTCTCACAGATGAGCATTTAAATAAGATGACAGTAAGAAGAGTAAAATCCACATGAAAATATGTCCACAGAGTTTGAAATTTACTAAAAACAATATTTTTTCTCTGAGCTTGATTGAGCACAAAATGCTCTCAGGAGTAATTTTGCCTAAAATTTAGGCCTTTACATATTGAAGTCAGTAAATTAGGGAAAAAAAAACGGGGAAAAAAAGCAAACAAAAGCGCAAATGAAACCTGGGAGATAAGTATTATGCAGCACATGGTGAACATCAACATTCAAAACTCTACCATCTTCACAATGTACTCACTACTACAACTATGTCATGGTATGAAAAAATGAAGACTTTCCTGGTGCTTAGCACATACAGTGAGTCAGTTGTGGAAATGGAAGTGATGAGATTATAATGAAATATCAATGACAATGTTAACGACAGTGGCAGTGATAATGGAAAATGGCAATGATAGTGATGAAGTTTGATGAAATGATGGCACTCCTCTGGTGGCTTGAGATAACCATGACACTGCATGGAAGATGACTGTGACGGGAGATGGTATAAAAACATCCATGATGAGGATGACGATAACAGGTAGAAACGGGCTGCAGTGGGTCTAAGACTGATCTACGTATGCTTATCTCTACACAACACATTGGTTAAATGAATGCATGAATATCAGTGTGTCACGGTCGAAATGTTTTCATCAATAAAAATGATGCTTCTGCCAACAAACTTCTAGGTTCAGATGTTTGCTAAGCCAGTGGATATGTATTAATTGTTTCCACATTTCTACGAAACGGTTGAGCAACCGGCGTGGTTATTGTCTACATGTTTTATAGCCACAGGGAACAGTCTGTAAATCAGAGAGAAGCCAACCAGCCCAGCATATACAACATATCACAGCTCAGCAAACATACCACAACCCATAATGTCATGAAGTCGGCATGCTCAAACACAAATATGGCTAAATAAAGTAGCAACTCTACGAAATTAATGACTTACTGTATGTTCTTTTCTTCATTCAATTACAATCGTATAGGAAAGGATAGAAAATTTGTGTAAATATATCCAGCTTTTTAGACCGTGCACCAATAATTGTTTCCATAGAGAGAAACAAATGAGTTATCAGAATATGCACAGTATAGTCCTAACACTACTTGTTGAGTCTACTAACTGTTTTCCAAGACATCAGTAGGCCTACCAGTTCAACATGTCAAAATTCAGTGAAAATGTGTCAAGACAGTCGGCACAGTTCAAGAATTTGACAACATATAATGCAGAATCTTACATGTAGAGCCCACCCATGTATTTGTATAAACAAAAACAAATCTAACACCTCTAGTACTGATGAACAGAAACCAGAATCAAGTGTGCCAATCACAACATATCTTTTCAATTCATGTGAACAAATTATAACAACACAGACAAGTCCAAACACAGAAAATCTGAAGGATGGATGAAAGATTACAATGTCCAGTCGAGCATGAATACCTCGAATACATGTGAGTCGAAATCCCTCTGACAAACTTCTCAGACATGAATTTGAATCTCTATATAAGTGCTTCATGTATTCTTTGAAATTCAGCAAGCTTGAATGTGATGGGATGACCCCAAAGAATTAGAGATATTCATGCTCAGCTGTATATGGATGGTGGCAGACATATCAAGTCCCATTATAAATGGTTAAATAAATACACCTGAATGTACAAGTATTAAGAACATCAAATATAATCTGCATAGGCACTGAGGAAACACAAGATGTACACATCTACTCCGCATAATGACAAACCCAGCTAATCCACATAATGACAAACCCGGATACTCTGCATAATAACAAACCCATCTAATCTGCATAAAGAAGACATTTTGAATGTTGGAATCTCAAGACATCATACACTGGAATGGAAAATTACACACCTTGCTACATACACAAAGGGTCTTATCTAAGAAACTGCGTTATGCACTTCATCTGGACTCTATTCGTTACATGCAAGAGGGACAGACCACAGCTTATGGCTATGCACGGCTAGAATATCAATCAGGGTTGTCCAGCCCAGACCAGGCGCCTAAACAGTTGCCCAACCCTGCCTACTCAACACATACACAAGGGAATCAATCATTACTATAGCTTCCATATTCTCAGCTTGTACAGATCATACAGTTAACCTCCCTTGTATAATCACTGTATGAGGAGATGGAAAGAGAAATTAATGATTTTCATAAGAAATCGCCTCAGTGCATCATGACATATAAAAAAGAAAAGATAAAATCCACCATTGTTTGCCCTGAAGGGACTACTGTTTACAATGTCATACAATATTATCCTTGTTATTCATGATGATATGTAGATAATGATAGTGCAAATGATAGTATCAGATTACCACAAATTCAAGCAGCAATGTCATGGTAGGTTGCCATGTTACTGTGCTCTCGTCCCTGCATTCCCACCAAAGTCAAGTGGAGGAATGCCAGTCCTGTGACTTGCCCAAGAATATCATAACTTAAACTGCCCATTCTGCGAGTCAAACCCACAAACCCAGACTTGACAGTCTTCAGCTAGTGAGAACTTCTTACAAGCCGGGCTGTCACGCAGCCTCCTACATGGTGGTCAAGACAAAAAAGCTGAAGTCAGCTACATGGAACGCCATATGTAGTTCCTGAGGTGTATGGTCTGTACAAGCTTGATACAAACATTTGCTCAATGTGTAAGTTCTTGTCACAGTGGGGTCCCCCAATTATTTACAAAGAGATCAGAATAATATTTAAAATGCATACATTATCATTCTCAGACCACTTATATCAGGCATACAACATCATTTTCGGATGGATTATGCTTGCTACTCCATATCACCAATCATTCCAGAGACTAACAAATTTCTCACCTCTCTCCACAACACATATTTTAATTCTCTGAGGAACATATTTTCTCAGCATCCTTGACAACGTCCTATCTCAGCTCTTTGGGTAGAACACCTTTTTAGCTCTTTGTGGGATATACCCTCTAAGCATTCAGGAGCACATATTTTCTCAATACCAATCTGTCTTCAAGCCAGGCACAGATCACAGATATTCAAGTCATTCTGACAGCCATTTCATGACACAATATAAATCTTACATCCATAAATTCACTCATACAAACTTTCACATATCATCATACCCACACACCACATTGAAATGAAAAAAATCTGCACATCTGTGGTTTCATGCATATATGCCATTATATATACACCAGGAAAAAAAACAGAACATTCATGTTCATTGTTAAGTTATGCCAAAATGAACAGATCAAATGAATTCATGATAAGAGAAGGATAGTAGTCTCATCCTAAACTGAAGATCCATATACAAGCGATGGCTGGAATCTTTAATGTAACTATAAAAACAAACCATATTATGTGTGTTTTCTCTTGCCCAAGTAGCACATAATTCAGCCTTTCATCAACTTTTACATGTTATATGTGTACATTTGTGGCAAAATTTGTCTAACATAAAGTTTTTTCAAAGTAAAATGCAGATGTACAATAAAAAAAAAAAATTTGAAAAAAGATGTGTCAAGCATTTATGGTTTATGGTAGTAAAAAGATCCATAATTAGTTCTACTAACTTAACATAATAGTTATACATTTAAGCAAAGGATGGGAACCATCTTCAATCTCCACCTGGATTGTTATTAATCTATCCCTGAAGTGTTTCCTCCATGCAAAAGCAATATATCAGATAAAGAAACAAACATCTTGACTTTGAAGTTCACTAGATGACAAGATTTTGCACCAATGTGATGAACACTTCCATACACAGTCACATATCCACTGAACATGAATCACACTACCAATACATCTCTTTAACCACATGTGTTGCAGATAGGTGAATCAAGCCCTCATTCAATCTATTTCCAAATTCAATCATGTGAGTTTATTGAAAAAAAAAAAATGACTGTTTCCTAGCCTGAAGTGGCTAGCACTGAGATAAGACTCACTTCAACTAGCTGCCTCACATTACATGTATACATCACTAGACTTGCATATTAACTCATTGAGAGGGTGCAGTCAATTCATGAATTGCACTCATGGACTATTTTGGGGTGTTTTGAAAATTTTCTTCAATAGCAAATAATCAAGGCAAAACCAAATGATTAAGGGGGGGGGGGGNGGGGGGGGGGGGTTGTTTACAAAAATGGCCACACTTTATTTACACTAGTCCCCATTTTGAAATTTATAGTCTTGAACAAAAATCAATAATACCTATCACTGGACACATATACATCACCATTCCAGTGTTTTATGAAAGTCGTCACACAAATGTACCCAGCACAGTCTCAGTCTCAGTGAGTTAATAATCATTCACTCCCCAGTCAGCCATGGCTACAAGTTGTAGCGAGATCTTGTGAAGCGTTCCTGACCCTGGCAATACTCATTGTAGATGAGTTTGAAGAGGAACAGGTGAAAGATAATGATGAGGAATGCTATGGACACCCAGAAGATGGTGGGCAGACCTCCAAAGTGGTGGCCGTGTTTGTGGAGAGCTATCACATGGTGCTCGTGAGCAGGGGCTGTAAAAGGAAATAAGGATACATATTTTAAAACAAAAATAAGGAGTGAACAGGCACATACACACATTCCTAAATAACGACAGAAGAAAAAGGGTGGGGGGAAGGGAGAGAGAGAGGGGAAGAGTATTTAAAGAGTGCGACGTCCAACAATTTCCTCATATTCTGATTGGTTCAAAAGTCTGATATTTTTATTTATCAAATGCAAAAGAGTAAGAATTTATCAAGCATGAAATGTGGATGATAACTCACCTTCATTGATCTCCTTGACATGGATGGCATGTTTCAGCTCTTCCATATGCTGTTTGTCAGATGTGATGTACAGCACTGATGTGACAGGGTCTGTTAGTTTCACTGGGAACTGATGAGCTTCTTTGCTGAAAATGTGGCAATAAAAGTCCAGGTTAACTCAACTAATATCCTTTACCATTACCACAAAAGGTTCTGAAGTATGAAGGCTGAATATTCTTCTAAAGAAGTAATACCACAACTACAAAAAACAAACAACCCAAAAAGCAAGTTTTCAAATTTATTTTATTTTTCTGAGGTGAAAGTGTTTCATGCTAATGTTTTGTGTCTGGAGTAAGTATTGTACACAAGGGGAACAGAAACTGGGATTTCTGGAAAGTGTAAACACAACCTCATCCTCCTCATTGTCACAAAATGGATATATGAATATAAAATGGTTAGCTACAACAGGTTTTGAATTTCACAGGACTCCTTAATGAGTCAAGATAACTTCATTGACTCATTGGAATATTAGCCTGACACTGCTAGGAGCTGAAGTCTAAAGAGAGATAATAATGTCTGTGATCACTAAATAGTTCAAATCATGGTTTAAAACAAAAATCTCTGATTCTAATTTTTCTTAATTAAGAAACAAACATAATGAATTTCAGGATGTTTTAGATTATATCTATCTACATACTGGATTGGATGAGGGGAGGGATGGGGATGGCAATTTCGAAAGGGGAAGGAATTAATGTTCTGACTGAGCAGTACCAACCTAAACTTCAATTCATCTAGCGCCATTACACAGCAGATTTCTACATGAGTATTATATTTGCTTGCTTTGGGGTTTAGGCCGCACATACTGTCATGGGATACCACACTATCCACAGCTCAGTACCAACATATCAACTCACCCCATCTCACCACAACTCAGTTAAATTCAAATAATTCATGTCAACTTAACAAAACTTGGTTCAACCCCACTCAACTCAGCTCAACTCTCAGACAACCCCTTCTACAATTTGTTGTACCTATGCTTACCTCAGTGGAACTGGTGGATCCAAGCAACCTGCGTCACAACCATAATACGGTTTGTCATTTCTGTCTAAAGCCACAAAAATGGTGGCTTTGTTGTCCTCCCCCACCACAACTGATATGTTGACATGAGTGTTGTTGCCATAGTTGACCCGGCGGAAGTGCATGTCGCGATGAAGATCACGAGGGTGAGAGGTCAACTCCAAATGTTGGTCATGAAAGCTAAGAGGTCCCAAGCTTAACATCATGGCCTGAAGTACTCCCTCAGCACCTATATATTAAAATGAAAATTCAAAATGGTTATACCATCAAGGACACAAACAGGAGGCAGGTGTCCTCTATACTAAGATACCTAGGTATCTTCTCTTTCTATACTAAGATACTAGGTATCGTCTCTTTCTTAGGCCTTACTGATGAACCTAGGTTTGTCCCTTCCTTAGGTCTTGCTAATGCTAAGGTGTACAACCATTTCAGCAGCAGTGGAAAATTTAGTGTATGCAATACAAACTCACCAGGTGACAGCAAAGGGTTATTAATAGTCAAAGTGAATAAACAGGTTATTGTGTCTCCTTTTGTGACATAAGCAGTTAATGAAAAAGGAAGAGCTGACAATGACAGAAAAAAAGCAGTGTTTGTGATCCTCCCATGTCAACATCCTACAGAGCTTGTCTTCTGGACCTTCCAACCTATCTTCTGATCTTAATAGCTTGACTTCTGGCCCTAATAGCCAATCCTCTGGCCTTACCAGCCTCTCATCTGGCTTCAACAATTTGTCTCCTGTCTTTAACAGCCTGTCCTCTGGCCTTAATAACAGCCTGTCCTTTGGCCTTAATAACAGCCTGTCCTTTGGCCTTAATAACAGCCTGTCCTTTGGCCTTAATAACAGCCTGTCCTTTGGCCTTAATAACAGCCTGTCCTTTGGCCTTAATAACAGCCTGTCCTTTGGCCTTAATAACAGCCTGTCCTTTGGCCTTAATAACAGCCTGTCCTTTGGCCTTAATAACAGCCTGTCCTTTGGCCTTAATAACAGCCTGTCCTTTGGCCTTAATAACAGCCTGTCCTTTGGCCTTAAAAACAGCCTGTCCTCTGGCCTAAACAGCCTATCTTTTAGCCTTGCCAGTCTGTCTTCCCACCTTATCCCTGTCTTCTTGTCTTTACAGCTGGTCTTTACAGCCTGTCTTGTGACCTTAAGGAAAGTCACTACCCTTTACTAGAGACTGTTATGAACATAACATGGTGTGAAATATATGTACTCATGTCACTACCCTTTACTAGAGACTGTTATGAACATAACATGGTGTGAAATATATCTCCATGAGTACATTGGATTTCTATGCAATGCAAAGTGCTGAATGGTGCATTCTTTTCCCTCAGAGGTGATGATCTTAAAACAGTTGTCATTAGCCATGGCACCAATTGTCTGACACCAGCTTTCACAGAATTATCAGAAACTGGAAACATCCTTTAATATCGAATAAAATAACTATATATCTAGACAGAAAATCGGCAAACACCTCTATATGATCATACATAACGCTGTCTAAGAAATGTAGGTGAAATGTGGTGCCAAACAACTGGGGCCATTGCAAATGAAAGTTGTACTAAGATCATTACCTTTGAGGGAGAAAAATGCGCTATTCAGCACTTTGGTCTGCATGTTTGCATAAGAATCCACTCCAATCATGATGATAAGTTGCACACCTTGCTATGTGCATTACAACCTCTGAGAAATGGTAGTGTTTCCCCTTATCAGCCTGTTTTCTAGCTATAACAGCCTGTAGTCTGGCTGTTAACTGGTCTTAAGAGCCTGTCTTTTGACCTTAACAGCCTATCTTCTTGCCTTACTAGCCTGTCCTCTGACTTTACACCTGTCTTCTGGACTTACCAGCCCGAGCCATGAGTGCACAGCCTTGTTTCTCTAAGGTGATCATCCACGTGGTCACCACCCTGGCAATCTGAGACTCATCCTCTGGGTCAATCCACAGCGTACCTGACACTCTGCAAATCATCAGACCACCACGTAATCAATTACAAGTTATTACTGACAACTGAACGGAAATAGCTAATCATTTCTTCTCTTTATCAATCCAGTGAGTTACCTATTCCTAAATGAAGTAACTGTTGTTTTTTTTCTTGTTTTAAGTAAAAGTCCATCAGTGTTGTATTCAGACAATGCAGTTTTTTATCATCTTATTCCAAAACAAACCCCGGATTGGAGATTTATCTGGATTCCGTAGTAAGTTATAATGTAAAGAGACACTTTTTAATAGAGAACTTAACTTAGCTAATGATCCCAGACATTTTTGCCTTCTAAGAGAGATTTGGGTATTTAGCGACTTCTGATGCATGCAAAGAGTGTGCCGTTTTAGAACAAAAGGTCACATTTTTATTTTCCACTAGTCTAATTACTTACAGAGTAGAATGACCTTGATAACATCTGTCAGGAAAGTAAAGGACTTTCTCTGTCTCAAATTTGTCTTTGGCTGTAGACATGACGTTGTGCAAGGGGGCCGGGGAGTTGCTCAGAACATAATACAGTGTCTTGTTGATGCGATCACCATTCAGGGCCCCCTCCGCCATTGAATGACTTATAGAAAAGCCACTAAACCACAGCTGTGAGAGACAAATAAGAAATGGGATCTTGATAAGAGAATTAAGCACAGCACAGCATGGGATGTGATGGGATGTGATGGGATATGATGAGATGAGATGAGGTGAGGTGAGGTGAGGTGAGGTGAGGTGAGGTGAGATGAGGTGAGGTGAGGTGAGGTGAGGTGAGGTGAGGTGAGGTGAGGTGAGGTGAGACGAGACGAGACGAGGCGAGGCGAGGCGAGGCGAGGCGAGGCGAGGCGAGGCGAGATGAGATGAGATGAGATGAGGCGAGGCGAGGCGAGATGAGATGAGATGAGATGAGATGAGATGAGGTGAGATGAGGTGAGATCAGATGAGATGAGATGAGATGAGACGAGACGAGGTGAGATGAGATGAGATGAGGTGAGGTGAGATGAGATGAGATGAGATGAGGTGAGATGAGATGAGATGAGATAAAGCTTATAGGCCAAGACTGTTACTAAAGCAAATTTCTTGCATTTTCCAGTATCCCATACATATAACTTGTTTTGACATTGATATATGCTAAGCTTAAACACTATCATGTACCCACATATTCACGTGCTAATATAATACTCTCACACAAAAAACATTTGAACTTTTATTTCTACTCTTATACATGGGAAAAAGACATGATTAACATGGTGATGATGCTCACATATATGATATATATTTAACCTGGAAAAGGGTCATGACTGATTCAAAAAATTGTGCTGAGTTTAAATGATCTCATATTTGTGATTTGGTATTAAACATGTTTAAGTGCCATTTTTTAAATTCTTCAATTGCTGGTATCACAACACTTTTTCAAGTTTTTACCATTGTTTTAAAAGATGTTCATGAAAATGATGAGAACAGCAGAATAGTAATCAGGAAAAAATATGTTTCATATCAACACTAGCCAATCCCAGCCATGACATGAACATTATCAAATGGGCAAAAGCAGTACTGATTACTTAAATGTATGCAGACACTACAAAGAACAATAAAAATGTACGTAGGTTTGTTTACCTTCCCCCATACTTTTGTGTGCTCCTGTCTCAACATTTTCTCATTGATACTCAAGGCTGTCTCCAGTTCCTGAAAAGATTAGAGAATATATGATAAAAGTGATAATCTTAGCGGTGGACTATTTCCATTACAGCAGCAAACATTTCACTGCATACAAAAGACACCGTAATTTGAGGTGTACCTGCGCAAAGACAGTATCTTTATATGAATTATATAAGGGACATGAGGCCTTTGTGCGGGCACCCCTCGATATATGTATGAACATGCATGAACTTGAAAGCATGCCATATACATCCATACCAACCAGCATGGATACCTCTCTGCTTGCTCAGCTTTTGCTCGCACAAAACATGCAACATAAATCCAATTCTCATGGGCTCACTCTGAATTCATCACCATTAGAGATCTAATGTGAAACTTAAAAAGTCAAAAAAAAAAACATGAAATATTTGAAAAAAAATAGCATAATTTGTTGCAAGCATTTCCCATAGCCTAGTATGATTTGAAAGTAGAAAGCAACTTTAAGAAATGAAATTCAAAAATCTCATTTACAGTTCACTAAAAACAAGTTTTGACATCTAATTTCTTCCCTGATGTTCTTCATCCACAAAAATTCTTTGTGGTTTATTTGGGAGTCTCTGATGACATAAAAATACCACCAAATGACTAACCTTTTCAACAAAACTGAATTTCGCATAAACACAAAGTAAGTGTCCTGAAATGATCTTTATGTACGGTTTATTCCTTAAGAGTATTACAGTCAACTCTGATGTAAATCACCATCTGCATTATCACAACTTCCACATACAATGCTTCTCAGACATGATTCTTTGTTTAATCACAACTTCTTACAAGCGTGGTCAATGTTGTGATTACATGGAATTGCAATTTTTCAGTGACTTTTATATTGACAATCCAGTGTTCTGATGTCTAAAAACTGTTGCAAATAAGAGAAAGCTAAGTAAAGTGGAATGCCATTAAAAACAGTAAATTGTACAACATTTTATAAATGCAAGTTACTGAATAGTCACAATTCCTTTCATTTGCTACTTTTATCATCTTCTTGAGCAACTGCAGTTAAGCAGAGTTGATCACTAATGCAACATTCATTTCATTCTATTTAGGCCTAATTTCTAGCCCTTATGATGAAGGGCCTCTTTGCATTTCAGGTTAAGAAATAAGTCCCTCTTCCTCTCTTGTGAGACAGACCTTTTCCCTCACCTGTCTTTCTAACAGGGTATATAAGTTAATATGTGGCTATTCCCTCACAACATCGTTCTGGAAAAGCAGCTAACTCACCCCTTTTGCTTGTTGAATGCAGTCATGTGTGTACTGCCCTGCTTCATTGGCAGGTAAAGGCTTGGTGTAATGCACAGCTGAGAGAAAGTGAAGCCTACTGGTGCTGTGAAGAAATGTAAATACAACAGGTTCACAGCATGGCACTGCACAACAAAATATGAACAAGTCAGTATCTGTATGTAGATGGGACAATATGCTCTGTTTACACTAGCCCCGTAAGTTATGGTTTCTTCTTGCTATGGACTTTTGAAAGAAAATATGTATGTTATCCACTGCATCATTATTATGGTCATAACAGCATTTTTTACACCATCCATATATCTGCAAGTTTCACTTCAAGGAAATACTCCGAAGATCTCAGCATCAAAAATATGAGGTGTTGTGCTATAGCACAATTTCATGGTTATAGTATTATGACAAAGATGAAGCAACCTTAGGACTATTTTCCGTATAGTCCAAACCTAAATACAAGAGACCGCACAATTTCTGTTGAAAACTGCTCATAAAATCTGACCCCTTTCGGTCTTAAAATCTGACCTTCTATTTAAAAACTATCACTGCCCACAGCATTCGCTACTCAATGCAATATAATATGAGCCGTGTTAAGAACAAAAACCTGTTTAGCTGGATAAAACACTATGCAACTGTGTGGGCTTTTCCAGTACATTTATTAAAACTTGTTTCTATGTTTTCTACATAATCACCATGGTAAAATCTGCTTTCTAGCAAAGCTCTATGGCTAACAATTGAAATGTACATCTCTATGCTGTGACAGTGGAAAATACATTTTACATCCGCTTGTGGTCGGAATTTTCCATTATACACAGACTGTGAGGAATCTGCGCCGTGGCTAACTATTGCAGATTCAGGAAGTTTATAAAAGAAGTTTTCATACTTCACTTTAAAAGTTCAATGGCGCACACTTACTTGCGAACTGTGATGCTCATTTTTTGACAGGGGCCGTAAGAAACTGCGTAAATGTTTCAGATTAGTTTTCCACCCTCTTTATTCTACTTCTGATTGTAAATGAAAGCCTGACTTTTGCCTCATGAAGTTATGAACCAGTCACAAGACCAATGACCATATCGTCAATCTTTGCACAGGACCAGTCAAGTTCAAATATAAGGTCAAGCAGCCTGGCAGTCATGTGTGAA
The DNA here is from genome assembly GCA_033807755.1 of Ellobium chinense. Lineage (NCBI taxonomy): Eukaryota > Metazoa > Mollusca > Gastropoda > Ellobiida > Ellobiidae > Ellobium > Ellobium chinense. The sequence continues at coordinate 659,339 of JAWQUT010000310.1, read as the reverse complement.
GATCATCAATATCTCTTCCATACATGTCTACTTTCTTCCCTTCAGGAAATACCCAGCTATAAAGAAGACTATCATGCTGCACAAACATCAGATAAACTTCTTCAATCTCATAACTTAAAAAACTAATGCTGTGTATATATTTTTACCTCCCTGCCTCCACTTTGAATGTGGCAGATTCCACTGAGACAGCAGCAACAGCGGCAGCTATGACCATATCTGATCCTGTGATGTGGACAATGCCTGAATAGATCTTGTACTTGACACTCTCCCCTGAGCTTGTAGTTGTACTAGATTTGAGAGGGCAAAAAAGAAGAGAAGTTCTATTAGACTGTTTTAAATTGTAGACAGATGGTTCTCGAGCAGGCTTTCATAGATGCCCAAATTGGCAGGTAGTTTCAGATGGTGGCAGAGTGAGTGTTGGGACATCTGAGCTATGATCTAACATAAACCAATCTGCCCTGTGCATGCCATGTAACCATGCTTGTCTCATAATGAAGTTTGTCAAAAATACATAATATCTTCTGCTCTAATGTTGAAATTCAACAGTGCCACTTAATTAAACCGTCTTGAAGCTTCTTCCTTGAATTCGTTTAGCCTTGAATTGGTTCTGAGTCAACAAAGATCACAATTTTCATACAGTGCACTTGTTTATCTTAATCATATAGGCTAATAAAGTTATGGCTATGAAATTATCGCACTAATTCAATTTTTGATCCATAAAGTTGATTCTCTGTTAACTTTCTTGTTGATGAGAAATTGTGTGTAAAAGTTTATCCCTTCATTCACCTACCTTGCCTGCTCGACAACAACTCCTTCCCAGCCTGATGCCCCTACTTGATCCAGCTCTACTGTGATCTTCTTATTCTGAAAAGGCGAAAATAAAAGCTTTCTAATAACAATGGGAAATGTAGAATAATATACATCTGAATCTGATAAAATAACATCCCTTGGACCATATCTGTTATTTAACATCACCCATGAACAGTCTTTACCATAAAACTAAAAGTTCAATAAAGCTACTGGAGAGTATTCATGTAGTGCCTATGCTTTTCACAATGAAGCCATCTACACTTACAAAACCTGACATTGAGGCCAAAGATGCATGGTGGCTTTAGCATTTACATTTTTAAAACTCAATTATTCTTTGTAAAGTCATATAGCTGGCAGCTGTTTTGAATTTGCTGAACACTGTAATTGCTTCCCTTGGAAAGCGTTCCAGAGTTGAAAGAGACACCATGCTTTGTTGTCTGCTGGACATCTGCTTCTTATAAAAAATTCACAGCACGACAGTATCAATTGAAGAATGAATGTCGTTGCTGATATTCTTGAGCAATACAAGGCTGATGATGGGACAGGAACAACCAACCATACTATCAAGGTGACCAGCTTCATCAAGGGACATACTAAAAAAGTTTAATTATATTTTTAAAAATCTGACGCAAGAAGCTTGGAATATTCCTCTGAGCTGTCTACTGATATTAATCTTTGGGATTCATGTTTTTACCAGAGGTGACTAGCATCAAATACGTTATATGCAAGGCTAGATCTTATCTTATACTGCTGACCTATAGCTCCATTCACCGCTGACAATACTAAATGTTCGTGATAGAATCTGCAGTGGATATAACATTGATAAAGTGTTATACATAACAAGCTGTAAAAACATATGTCATACATAACAAGCTGTAACTATGTGGCTAAATACATTTACTGTAAATGGCAAGTTTTTCATCTCCTCATCAATTCAATCAATGTTACACTTCTTCTAATGTATATAAAATATAATTTGTGTTTTTATTTACTATTTACAGACAATTTTATTTCCTCACTGTCTGTTATTGCCATCATGCACCACGCACACTAATGGCATATACCCCATTTTTCACAATACAAGTCCTGGCTCAGAACTAAACTGCCTACTGTTCCTGATAAATACTCACTGTGGGATTCTGAATGCGTATATCCTGGACCAAGAGGGAAGGCCGAGAGCGATGTGCATACAGTTGAGAGCCCACACTGATACAGCCTGCAGACTGTGGAAAATCATCAATGTGCTAAAGTTGATGACAAAAATACAAGGTACTCACTAGCTCAATAATACATATTCATAATTATGGTTCCCATGATAACAAATGATAAAAACAATAATAAGTATAATAATAAGTAATAATACAACAATGAATTTCATGAATTCAAACTCCAACCTCAGCTCTCAGCAGTTCCTGAGAAGTTTCCTCCAGCACTTGTGACTTCTACAGTAATCTATAACAACAGTGTGAGTTACCCGCCATATTCCATACTTACTGTTGATTTAACTTGTGTTTTGTATGCTAAGCCTGACCTCACATCAAGGACAGTTGCCTCTGAAAAGCAAGTAGGCTAATTAATTTCACTATACAAAATGTACTGTCAATACTAGAATAGGGAGGGAAAATAAGCTTTTAGTTGTGGCAGAATGATGAGAGAAATGGAAACAGTGAGCCGAAGAGTATAAAAAGAAAAGTAAAGTGAACAGTCAGGTGTCTAGTCCACCAACAATGAGTAGATATTGTTAGCAATCCTGAAATCCTGAAAATGTTACTGTAGTTTGGGACTGTGCAGGTGTAATCATGTCCCTTTAACAGAAAAACCAGCCCACAGACAAGTAACATGAAAGGAAGACTGTTTTTGACTCCTTATTTACTCTGCAACAAGTAAAAATTCCGCTTATTTGTAGTGAACAGGGACTTAGCTTACCCTTAACATCCCCTGACAAGTGAGTCTGTATAACTGGCCAGTATTTGACAGGCTGGGACAGGGCTCGATTCAGGCGAATGTACAGGCCATTGTCCGAGCCTAGAGCTGCTGCTACATTGCCATTGCCTGGAATAACAAAAACAAACAAAACATGAAAATGAAGTTTTAGTCTGCTTCTGAATAACATACAAACATTACCTAGAACCATGATCATGATCTTCAGTGGTTGTCATCCATGCCAGATTTTCCCTTTCTGCATAATTTTTTACAGTTACTTTGATGGGATTCAAGTATTTGGGTCTCTAGGACAAAATATCAGTACAGACCTTAAAAGTTAACAGAAACTTTATTAATTTTGAATATTTTAAGCTACCGTCATTTTCACAATATTCTCAGCTAGGCTAAATTCACTTACATTGGTTTCGTAAGTCTTACTTATGCTATTATCATTCATTGTTCATTGTTCATTGTTCAGGGTTGCAACATCACTGCACTCCGGGCTATTATCAAATTTACATTCTCACTTCTTGTGGCTAGTATTATTATGCAAATAAGACAGAGGGCAAGGTTTGTTATTTAGCCCTGTTCTTTGCCATTTACAAGAGAGAAAAATGGCAATAGTTAATAAAAGGCAATTAGAATGGAGTCCAACCAGAGGTTGAAGTGCGATATTGGTATTGCATACTCCTTGCATAAGTATGGGTAAAGGTATTGATACTTTGATCTATAGTATTGAATCACTACCTACCAATATATGCCAGCTTTTTACTAAGTGGGGCTGTATCCAAATTGCCAGAGGTAAAAGCATCCAGGTTGTTATATCTTGACTGAAACTCTGCCAAATTCTGTGCTAAGCATTCTTCCGTTGGGTCTGTCAAAACAACACATTAGAGACTTTAAGATGAAGTCAGTATATAAAATGCAGACTCCCACACAAGTGCCAATCATTTGCAATTAGAAAGAACAAACAGATAAACTGCTTCATAAAATATCAAAACAAGACAAGGAACATTTGCGCAGAGATGCCTTCCTCTGCAACAGCAAAAACATACAGAAAATGAAAAACACTGTCAATGGGTTTTATCCCCCATTTTTTCTTCCATATTTAAGAGGGTTAAGAGAGGCATATCTGACAAAACACTAGTCATATTTTTCTGTTGTTTGTAAAGCTCAATGTCTGAACCTTCACATTTCATTTTTAGCTTTACAGCAGTTCATTTAACTTTGACAGTTTCCCATTTGAACATAGAAATTTGAGACAGAGTCACACAAACTGGCTCAAAACCATACAATGGAAATCTGAGACAACTGCTATTTTCTTTCACCCGTCTTTTTTTCAGTCAGAGAAATTCAACGGCTGTATCATATTTTCACTGCGTACCAAAAAAAAAATTGAATTTTTTAAAACCAATTAGACACTGAAAAAGGAAGGTTGTTTTGACTGATTATTATGCCAGTATATTTGAAGAGTTTTGAAGAATCACTGAGCTCTTAGTATGTAATGTAATGTAATGTAATGTAATGTAATGTAATGTAATGTAATGTAATGTAATATAATATAATATAATATAATATAATATAATATAATATAATATAATATAATAATAAAGTGCATTTATCTAGCACTCAGAGAGATTAAAACATTTCACAGCCAAATACACACACTCAAACACAAATCCTCCACCAACACACCAGCTTACACACACAGCACATACACACAAATACATATTCACTCACACTTACCCATGCAGCACCTATATGTGTGTGCACTCAAAAAGCATGAGTCTCAAGGTCAGCGGACAGCATGGGTTCCAGTCTCTGAGGCAAAGAATCATCATATACAGAGACTGTACTCCCAGCCCTAGCTTTAAAATACTTCAGATATTCTATAAATAATAAGTTTATATGGTGCATATTACCTATTTGCAGTGATGTTCCTCTTCCTATGCGGAACAAGTATGGCCCCATGAAGTAAAGCAATCCAAGAACCAGGAGGATGATCAGAATCAGCTTTCTTGACCTGGGATATCACAAACAAAAAAGTTTGTTTTTGGAGTTAGGCTTTTATGACACAACAACATGAATACAGCTAGACTGTGCCTTTTGGTTAGAAGACTAAACTATTTGGAAGAACAAGAGACCTTACCAGTTGATTAGCACGCATTAAAATTTGTACAAAGCAGATAGGAGGCAAAAGGATGAAATGTATCAAGTCTCTACGAAGGGCCTCCATCTATAAACAAACTCCCTCAGTTACAGTACAGAAAATGCTTAAAAATTCAGTTTCTCTCCCTCCCGTATTCCCAAACCACATAAAGGCACAAACATATGCAGGTGTATGTGATTGTAATTCCAAATGGCCATGCATAAACACATATCTTCACAAAGAGGGATAGCGGAATGAAAGAGACAAATAATACTGATTTAATATCAGTGAGTGGTGAGAAATTTTCATCCTGTTTTTATTTTACTCCTTAATGTGAAGTGTTATGACTGAATTATTTTCACTAAGCAATACCTCAGACTTCATTAGAACAATACCTGGCATTCATTAGTCATACACAATGCCCCAAAGCATTATTTTTTGTTCCTTTATAAGTATCTGCTGCACTATGCTTAAGAAATGTGTATCCTTTCTTTTGACATTTCTTATTTCACCCAGCATTAACAGAAATGTGAAAGATTTAGAGGTCACACTTAAACTAAAAGTAAGATTCATCAGAAAATCCCACATGATCCAGGGCTGCCACATTCTATCAAAATGAGGAACACTTGAGGAGGAGTATGGTAAAATAATTCAACTTTGGGAAAAGCTTTACATATTATATGTATCTCAATGTGAAATCAGCCAAGAAACAACTTAATATGATTTTACAGGACCAGAAGTCAAAACAATGGGAAGCCAAAGTAATATTCAGCAGGATGCCAATGGCAAAATGTGACAGAAAATTAACTAATTTAGACCAATGAGGACCTTCTAGTCATATGGAAATTTGCACTACAAAACTGCTGATGCACAGTTACTAGATGAACTATCATTTTTACAAAAACTAGATACAGTGAAGCAAAAGTTGAAAACTAGTGCTATTTAATAATTTAATATATGGTTGGCAGCCCCAAGATCTAAAAACACCCAAAAATCCCACAGATGCAAGCAAAAATTACAATCAAGCTTCTATCCCTCTGGAGGCTGGAATCCAAGTTACAGTCTCAATGTTGTCTCTATGTACCAAGACTGCCCATAGAATGATGAAGAAGAGATACAAAATTTCATAGATAAACCAAAAAAGCTGGGTCATATTAATAAGACTAATCAGCTATGTACAAATGGCATGACGCATATGAGGATTAGGTATGACGCACATGAGGTACCTGCACAACAAGATGGGATACAGGATTCTGTATCATGATTATGGAAACAACTGCATTGAATGTAAGTAGTCAGGAGCAAAGGCTTCCCAGCAAACACATTCTCCTCTCCGAATCAAGTTGTTCAGTTTCACATGGATGGTAAGGTGTGGCCATATGATGACCCAAAGTGGTCATGGGTGATTTATTTTATTATTGCATGTCTATTGCATCTTCTCTTGCCATTTCATTACCTTATGCTGCTAGTATTAGTTTAGTTTTCTCTGTCCACTTTGTAAAATCATAAGAGTCTCCTAAGGTAAATTTAGAATTAGGAGCCAGGTAAGAGAAGCCAGAGAGCCCCTCAATATTGTCCAAGGAATTTTCCCAAGAAGTGTGCATTCTCTCTCCTAACTCTGCCTCTAACCCAAGTACATCTTGCTCCCTGGGTTTCCCTAAATGGATACAGAATACTTATAAACATGGCTGATCATTTCTACAGCCATAGGGGAATACCTCTGGGTCATAATGACATGAGGTTTCATCCATAAAAGAAGTAAACTGATCAGATATAAGCTCAGTGGCCCCATGGAAACCTTATCTTAATGGGCATCTTTGGACCAGAGAAATGCAAACATAAACTAATGCTCCAACCAAAATGTTAAAAAAAAAAAAACGAAAACAAAATTCTCCCTCAGGTACTGCCCACTGATCATGAATCATACCTGAGATATTACAACTTTGTTAAGCTCTGCATACAGCTCTGCCCATTCTCTGACATAATTACATGATAAAGCTAGGCATATAATCTATGTTGATGTATATGTTTGTAATAGCAAAGGTTCATGTCCCACTTTGAAAATCATTTTCCAGAAGATTTTAATGTTTTTGCAGGAGTATAATCACACACACTGGGATCCATTTTCATGACAGTATTGGCCACATCAGCCACAAAAAGCTGTGGGTCTTTTAATAGAAACAAATTTCCAAGATATTCCAAGCGGACATTACGAATTTCATGACATTTACAGGAGAGTTTGTCTCCCTCGCAAATTTTGGGGCACCTGAAACTCAAGGAGGGTACATGAAGTCTGATAAATTTAACATCAGAAAAAACTGAATAATTCCAATGTGTGGAGAAATTACCAGGACTTCCATGGTACTGGTTCAATGGTATCCTGCGCTTATGGGTAAAGTACAATTTTGCCTTTTTTTCTCCTTTTCCCTTCCTCTTCTTTCCCTCTCCTAACGTCTAAATTTGCCTCTCCCTTTGCCAAAAAGGTTTGTAAGTTCCCACCCCTCTCCCCTTGTCCCACCACTGGGCATATGTCAGCTCCACTGTATTCACTGTATATTGTACAATGAAGGACTGGATGAAAAGTTGGACAGTCAGAAGCACCAGCATGCGAGTATCCATTCAAATCTGAGGTAAGATTCATGAACACAACCCCAGGAGGTCAGTTTCACACCTTATAATCCCTGACATGTCCACACCGTCTGCATTTGAAATGGTGACACCATCCCAATTTCTGGCTTGTCTGTAACAATTTTCCAGCTGCCTGTGTTCACATGATCAGGAAATAAATTTTTTTGAATTTTTGTAAACAATTGTTTTGTGGGGTTTTTTTTTCAAAACCCAACATTTTTTTTACTCTTTGTCCTATTTGCACTGCTTTGCAAGACCATCTAACATCTTACATGCATAAATCATCCTCTTTCCCCACCAAAGAAATCAAAACAGAAGTCACAAAGCAGAATATTATTATCTCAGCACTCCAAGCATAGCAACGACCTCAGTCATACAGGACCCTTATATTTATTGCAAAACAACAGAATGCATTTTATGCAAAATTGGAAACTATTAAACTGTAATAATGTAGCAAAACTAGACTGATGAAGTACTTACATGCGAAAGGTGCGAAATCTGGCATTCAGTTTCGGCCAGGGAAACACAAATAAAGTCAATGTTATCCAGACAATGTAAATGTACATGTAATATAAAATGCAACAATATCTCAGTCTATGAACAAACCACTAATTTTGCCTGGCTTCTTCTCATAACCGAGGTTATGTTGTGCTCCACAAATTCCAAACTAAGATCTGCTGATGGATCATGTATTTCTGTCACTGGAAGCACGATCCATCTAAATGACAGGGTTAAAAACCTTGGAGTATTCTTTGACACTGTCTATAAAACCTCATATAAGCCATCTTGTAAAAAGTTTGTATCTCGAACTTAGAAGAATAACTGCCCTAAGACCTTTTTTGAATGAGGCATCAACTAAAACACTGATTTCAGCTTTTGTCCTGTCACGGTTATTGTAACTCTCTTTTGTTGGAATCACGGAGGATACACTTAAATGAGTGCAGAGAATGCAGAATAACGAGGGCACGATTAATTGTGAAAAAGACAAACAGTGACCCAAATGAACCAATTTTAAGATCCCTTCAGTGGCTGCCATTAAGATCAAGGATCGAATATAAGATAGCTCTGTTTTGCTACAAATCGTTACACCATAGGTCACCATCTTACCGATCTGATTTACTGAAACCTCATAAACCATCCAGATCACTGCGGTCAGAAAATTCAGTCTCATTTGAAGTGCCAAAAACCAAAACGAAAAAATTTGGAGAGAGAAGTTTTACATACACTGGTCCACTGATTTGGAACAATCTGCCTAAAAACATCCAAGGTGCTTCCACTGTTGAAATGTTCAAAAAATCTCTAAAAACCCAACTTTTTGTTAAATATTTTGGCCCGTAGACCCAGTATGCCTGATAAAATGTAAATGATTTTCCTCAAGTGTTGTTGGAAGACTGTTTTGACTGATTACATTGGAAAGCTGTGTTGTGTAATTTACTGAAGATGTGTATATTACTTTGAACCTATGTGTGTTTGCAGGAGTTAATCTATGTATGAGTTCTGTAAAGCACTTAGAGCCCATCATTGGGGAGTAGGCGCTATAGAAATGCTCTTATTATTATTAACTACTGTCAAACTCCTGACAAAATCTTTTAAATACTTTATTTTCACAGGAAAGAGAAACCTATGACGTCACCCTGTTCTATCAAAATGGTTGTGAACCATGTATATTAATTGTTACAAGGAAAAGACTCAGTGGAAAAGAGGAAGACCCCTCAGGAAGAATACAAAGAGAAATCTTTACTAAATCTCTCTGAAAAATCTTTAAATATGCGATAGATCAGAGTACAGTGAAGACAACACACAGAACTAAATGACAGACGAGACAATTTGCGTAAGTTGCTTCAACTTCTAATTTAAATGATTTAATTCCATGGGTCTCCTTTCATCAAGAACAGTTCCATATCAGTTTATATCATTCAGTTATCCCCGGCAGGCTCATCCTGTCCAAAATTGGATTCACGCTCTACTGAGAATTATTACACTACCACCTGTTACTCACTCATGCTAGCTGGTCTTGCCTGCATGATCTATAAAGACAAGTGCTGAGCATAAACACATAAATGTAACTGCTGACTCTGATTACTCCTGAATGCTCCTTAGAAACCGGTCACTTTCAGAATCATGGGCTATTAGGAGAAAACAAAACAGCAGTTCATACAACAGGTTATATATGCTGAAAAACCAAGCACATAATTTCTTTCCTCCTTTTCAAGACCCCATTTTCTCCATAGCCACACTTGCCTCTGCTGACTAACCATGCTTTGTACCTCACAGTTTTAAGGAAGGCTCTGCTTCTTTAAGGCTGGGGAAAATTCTTTCAATAGGAGAGGTTGGCTGAGAAGCTTACTATATAATATATCAATATGTAGCCTATCTGTCTCTTAATAAAGATTGCTGTTGCTACTAAATGATTAACTGCAACAGATGTTTTGGTCATGATCATTATTAACTGACCCAGATGTCCTCTCCTGTGTAACGTTAGTATGAATACATAAAATCACTTTTGTTACTTTAGAATTCTAATAAAGACTAACTAAAGGCATTGCTTAGGTTCTGAAACCTGCACAGGCAGTCAGTAAAGAGCTTATCTGAAAGTCCTGAGATAAACCATTTGTTCTAGCACAGGCCTTTTAAAAAACTCACTCGCTTATTTTTTCTCTACCAGGGGTTAGACAATGAGACAGGTGAAGAAAACCATGTCTATGCACAGTATAACATTTATGAAGTAGGCCATTTGCTTATGAGTGTGACCCGGTTATGACTGGTTTTACTTTTCTTTGAAATACTTGCTTTACAAATGTGCAAGGGCTACTACAAATTCTATCTCCTCTATCTCCCCTCCACCCCTCATGATTTAGATTTTTCAATTTTCAGTATGAGTCATCATACTTAATGAAAATATGATGACCATGAGTAAACATAACTTCACTTGTACCGGACTCAGGTATTTGATGAAATAACTGAGAATTGCTAGTGTCCTACTCTAGCATCAAGACGCAAATATCCTCATTTGTCTGTGATCTCCAATTCTACTTAAGCTTTTCACCTTTGTTATAAAACATGTAAAGGAATGAATCCTCAATTTTCTTCTATAATACAAAACTTTCTCATCCCTCAATTAAATGTAAATACAGTTCTTGTTCTACAGCCCAGAATGACTAGGGCTGTAAGATAACCTTTTTATTATTTTGCTATTGTCGCTCTTTGAAAACAAATTTTTTGAAAACATATCTTTAGGGCCTACAGAACAGGTAACCAAGAGTGTATTTTTGGAATTATGCAAAAAAAAAAAAAAAATCAGGAATACCCAGTACATGTATATGGGTTTGCGCCCTCTATCGTTAGTATCAGCTTGCTGAAGAAATAAGGTTATGTTGAGCTTTTTAAGATGTTTGTCATATTTGAATACTTCAAGACCTGTCAAATGTATGAGGACTTAGTACTGATACCTGCTCATTAAGGTCCACATGCAGAGAGAGAAGCCACAGGCAGAGGGGATCACACTTCTATGGTAGTACCAGTGAGATGTGCCTTGACATTAAGGACTTACATTTTTACAAATGCGTGCTGAACTTCTTACTTCTTTGTAAGAATATGAGCATATTAAATCACTTCTTGTGCCATGAACCTCACCTAGATGAAAATACTGGAAACCCTGCTTTACAAGCATGAAATTTCCTTAAAGATCTAAATGTAGGTAGGCCTGCTGGTGAGATTGCTACCAGTCACCAGTCGATATATACTTTTTGGGTAGCAGAGCAGTCAAACTGAAAGGGCTCATGTGACCCATGGATCAGGAATGTTGAGTAATGTCTTGTTTTTCTTTAATGTAAACCAATGATCTAACTGTTCAGTTCCTTTACCACAATTGTTAGTACTAGTCTATAGCTACACATTTAACACATCTATCACGGGATTTTACGCAGCGGGAGTGCTTGTGAAGTTTAGTTCTGGGTCAGCATTGCATATCTCTCATAGCTAATAAAGCTAAGTTGCAAATGTTCAGCGAATTACCAAAAGAAAGTTTTTGGCTTTCTTTTTGGTAAGTTATGCGTTCCCATATCAATGAAGGCTAGCTCTACAGACAGTCAGACTCAATAAAGTCTGGCTTTATGGAGACACTGACTCTCTATAAAGTTAATGGAGAGTCATAGTGGTGAACTTGGTCCAGACTGTAAAATTAATAATCAGTGACAGATCTCTGTTTTGATATTATAACAAATGAGCAGTCTAATACCTTGTCTATCCTTTTGGTGGGTTTATATCATACATGGGGAAGCATGTTCATGTAAGTACAGTTCAAGGTCTGATGGCCACAAACAACCCAATGTTTTCAGGGCTAAGAATACGCATGGGTGTAGCTTATCAGTTGACTTGTGGGTGTTGTTTTTGTGTCACACGGCTATGAATGCAAGCTGCTGGGTGCAAGGTTGTCCAAAACACTAAGAAACAACCACTATTTGATGGTGGACACACAGGCATATATCACTCAATTCCCAATAATTTAGTATAAATATTACAAAAGGGACCAACATTTGTTTCAATTTTTTGTGAAAGCCTTTTGAGATTTCCCCCTTTATCATCTTGATGTTTCTTCAAACCCAGAATATCTTTCAACATCACTGGACACTGTTTTAAGCCATGGGCTTTGAGAAAGAGCATAAGAATTAGACAGACAGACAGACAGACAGACAGACACACACCCATCCACCCATACACACACACACCCACACACACAGATAGAGAGAGAGAGAAACCAAGAGAGACACTGAGAGAGGACGAGAAGAGAGGAAGAGAGGTGTTGGTGAAAAGAGGAAAAGGAGAGGACTGACTTTACAGTACTTTTTGCTATATAAATATCCGAATAGATAGGATAAGACCNGCTGGGTGCAAGGTTGTCCAAAACACTAAGAAACAACCACTATTTGATGGTGGACACACAGGCATATATCACTCAATTCCCAATAATTTAGTATAAATATTACAAAAGGGACCAACATTTGTTTCAATTTTTTGTGAAAGCCTTTTGAGATTTCCCCCTTTATCATCTTGATGTTTCTTCAAACCCAGAATATCTTTCAACATCACTGGACACTGTTTTAAGCCATGGGCTTTGAGAAAGAGCATAAGAATTAGACAGACAGACAGACAGACAGACAGACACACACCCATCCACCCATGCACACACACACCCACACACACAGATAGAGAGAGAGACAAACCAAGAGAGACACTGAGAGAGAAAGAGAGGTGTTGGTGAAAAGAGGAAAAGGAGAGGACTGGCTTTACAGTGCTTTTTGCTATATAAATATCTGAATAGATAGGATAAGATCAAAGAGCAGATTAGACAGATCATTCAAGGACTATTCCTATGGACCAATTTGGTTGGGTCAAATCATGAAGAGCTACGATGGGATTGGGATGCAGTGTGTGTGCTTTCTCTGTTTAGACATGTACAGTTGTACAGTGGTGTAAGCACAGCGGTCAAATGTGGCATGGCAAGGGAATGTGCGCCTTTTATAATAATAATAATATATCACCTCCAGGCCCTACGTACAACTAAGCTCTTTGACTGGTCAATAAGAGCTAGGCCTACCTCTCGACGTAACCTTGTGGCTCTCCATAAAGCCCGACTTTATTTTGAATCAGTCTCTATAAAGTCACACTTTATTGAAACTCTAACTCTCTATATAGCTATAGACACTTCAATCAATGAATTATGTAATAGCTGGCAAGAGTACTGTCTTAAACTAAAGTTAAAATGATGCATAAAACTGGTATTAGAAAGACTGCTCTAAAGCATAAATATTTTTTTTATCCAGTGAAAATGTATTTTACACCATAATTAGATCATTCTAGTAAGTATTTAAATAAGACAATCCACAACTCTTCCCTTGAAGAGTATAGACTATAGTGCACTACTGTGGTGTGCACTGCCCTCTTCTAATTCAGTGTATTTTACATTTTTATGCAAAATTACGCACCGGGGTGCTGAACAGTGCAGTTTTTTCTGTTATGGATGGTGATCTTAGGGAAACGTTACCTCAAAGTACATTCGTATACTTCACAACCAGATTTCACACATGTATCAAAGACACGTTAAGGCACATATTTACAGGCTTTTCTCAAGTAAAACTTCGGTAGAACTAAGAGAAAAGGCTGTCTCTCAAAGTAACAGAACGAGAATGAACCTTACAAATATAAAATGCTTCTAAGCACATGCATCACTCATTACTATGTCTCAGATACATTATACATAATAATATGTGAAATCTGATGGTCAAGCAATTTTGCATGTAACATAACTGAATTGAAAAAGGGCAGTGCACACCACTGTAATTTATACTGATACTCTACAACAAGGGTAGAGAGTAGTGTAACTGTATCACTTTAAGCACTGTTAATCATTTGGGCTATCTCGAAGGACAGCACCGCAACGATAATGATACAGTTCATTTAGTCATAGACAGGTCATGGACTAGATCAATATTTCGACTAAATCGGTGCTATTGTTAGAGAAAGCCAATAATTTAAATTTTTAATGTTTGATTGTTTCCTGACCTTTGTCTTTTATAAATTTAATAGTTTAAGATATAAACACTGCAAACACACGAGTATAAGGACTAACTAGTAAAGTACGACTTCAAAGGCAAGTCAAACACAGGTTTACAATATTGGTTAGCTGCACATTGATATCAGATAAACAGAACAGCCTCACATCTTAGTTGCTAGACTCTGACTCTGGACTAGAGTCTAGACTATCCATCGTATTCTAGTCTAGCTGACATACCTTCCTAACGAATTGAATCCATTTGTTGCGTTTTGAATTATAGCTTGCAAACCCATCTCGCGCTTCGAGCACTGCAAAGTTATTCTGTAAACGAGATGCCTGCATACATAAGTCACGCCATTCCTCATTTCACCACATTATTTTGGAAGTCTGACTCTTCTCTGTGTACATGTCACCGGAAATTTCATTTGGAAAATGCAGGATAGTTATTTCCCTTACTTTAAGGCTATTGACCAGTATAACGTAAGCGATAGATCTGGCCTGGCCTACTTGGCTATTACCGTGACGTTATACCAATCTTATTAATTTTTAGAAACTCTTGATTATTAACAAGGAATATAATCTTAAAATTATCTTAAAATAAAGTTCATAAAGTGCAATTACGTAAAGTCTGTCATCAATATCATCCTGGACTCAAGAACAAAATGCCTGAGACAAAGATAATATTTCTTAATTCTCTGAGGTAAATTTTACCCAGCACTGCACAGGCTGTACTTAATGATAAGCTGCCGCTGATTGTCACTGAATAGTTATATACTTTTACATTTATGAATATATCTTCCCTTTTGTTGTTGTTGTTGTTGGCGTACACCCCTCGGAGCCATTAAGACGTACAGCTTTGCGGCCAGTCAAAATAAGCTGAAGTCACTTTTTCACTACATCTGGTATTTGTATGATATAACAGTTTCATCGGTGTTCTTTTATCTGTTAAAAAATATGTAATCCCAGTAAGACCAGGTGCAAAGGCATACGCTATGTCCATCATCATTAAAGGGGAGCAATGCCACCCTGATATGATATTATCTAAAGAGTGCCACAAGTAACTTTAAAAACATTACTATACAGATCAAAACTAACACTATAATATTTCTTGTCCCTGCAGGGAATCAAATTCCTCACTTCCACGTAGCATATAATGTAAGCCTATAATGTTTACCGTGACCCCGAAAAACTTGCCAACTGCTCATACTAGCATTCATGCATATACATGTAGTTGTTACATGTGGTAGTGGTCAATCCATTTCCATAAAGATTTAAAGTCTTTATTATGCTCACAAAACCAATATATAATCTACATCTAATCAAAGAAAGTTAGGAGATAGGGAAAGAAATGAGGAAAGGGAGAGACAGAAAAATAAAGTGCGAGAATAAACAGAAAGAAAGAAAGAAAGAAAGAAAGAAAGAAAGAAAGAAAGAAAGAAAGAAAAGAAAAAAGAAAAGTAAAGAAAAGAAAGAAAGAAAGTAACAAACAAACAAACAACAAACAAACAAACATATGCATCAGAATTAATTGATGGTTAATATAATTTTGCACCATTCACTTTTCACCCGCACCATTCACTGTCTCTCAATGGACCAAAATAAATCTGAGAAATTCGCGATTAAAGGAAGACTGCCTCCTCCTACAGACCATATTAAATCATACGAAACCCTATTATTCCAATAAAACAGTCTTTCAAGTGTCTATCATAATGATATAACGTCTCTGCTGGCCCCAGACAACCACAGGGCTACATTATCAAAAATCCGAATTGTTACAACCACTGCGTGCCTGGCGGCCATGAGCTTACTTCAGATACGTTCTTGCCACATGGCCAAGCTGTCTAGCCAGTGCTCTGCGGACGGGTGATAGCATATTGGTATGAATGTTTAAATTCCTCTGTGAACAGTAGATCAGATATGCCAAACAAAATCATGCTGAGGCAATAAAAATGCAGAATACTTTTTCTGGTTTACACTATCAAACTTTTCGTTTGAATTTGGAATACCAGAATCTTAATTAAAAGCTGAATAATTACATTGTCAGGTAGAAATGTCTGTAACTACTGGAACGTAAGTGACGTCAGCGTTTTTGCCACAGGCTTCGGCTGATCGGAGAAGGGAAATAATTCTGGACCCAAGGGCCAAACCCGGTAACTCTAGCTCTCCTTATTGCGTCATATTACATACGCACACGGTAATAGAACGATGCTCTTTCTTCGTAAAATTGACTCGGTCGGCATCATAAATAATTTTTAGACAGACAAAGTATTGAAAAACGGAAAATTATTTTTGATGTTCGTGTCTTACTTTAAGGAACAGGTTTACATCTCAATGTCAGAAGAATTTCTCTGTTCTTCTTCATGCCTGCTGTTTCTTTCTGCATCGCCATTTTGCTTTGCATAGAGCATTATTGTCTTTCTTTGGGGTGACTGCGTGGCTGGTGAAGTCCCTCTTCTTTCTTCTTCACTTGCTTTGCTATAATAGTTTCATGTATGTACATTTATCCGGTAAAAAAAAAAATCCTAGCAGTAGATGTAGGTTATATGATTGCAAAGTCGGAATAAGCTGCCCTATTTAAGAGATCTTAAAAATATTGTGTACCTCTGAAGTATAACAGTAGGAACATCAGTTGGAGGTATGAAGATGCCAGTGTTTTTTTTTTCTTCACTGTTGGCTATATAAGGTTTTACACCTCTCATTAACTTATCTAAGGGTCCCATGCCAAAATACTTTCAAAACATGTTGTTTAGCTCTTACTCCAAATTTTGACACAAAGAAAAATATTCCAAAACCAATTAGACTTTGAGAACTTTGGCAGTGAAGCAGGCTACCTAAAATTTTAGGCCTTTTCATTCAGTAAACAGGGTTACCTTACCCACCTGGCAACAACCACAAAATTTCTGCTTGACTGGCTAAACCTTATCTATTCTGAGTCTACAAAATAATGTATCTCTCTCTGTACCTATCTAAGCCTTTGAAATTCAAATCCAACCTCTTTCCCATCTCCCCATGGCCAGTTTTCTGACTATTTTTAGGGACTATTTAAAATTGCATATTATTTTTATGCCAGGTGCTATTGGCATCTTCATACCTGGAAAAGTGTACTCTGCTGAAGTGATGTACACGATTATCTTTGACTTCAGAGCAAATAACCATGGTCCCGGACAAACACTAGATTATATGATATGTTCTCTTCCACTCCCTGCCCCCTTTCACACACACACACACACACACACACACACACACACATCCACACCGTTCATCCATTTCAATAATCTTTGAATCAGTCACGGGTTGGAGGGAGAGAGTCTCCAGCGGCCTCTCTCCCCTCCCCCCCCCCCCNCCCCCCCTCAAGCCCGGGACTTCTTCTTGCACGGCTGCAGTCAAGGAAGGAAATGAGAAAGAGTAAAAAGAGAGAGAGAGAGAGATGAGAGAGAGATGAGAGATGAGAGAGAGACAGAGACAGAGACTGACAGACAGAGAGAAAGCAAGATGCTCCAAAACACAATTTCTAGGGGACTGGAACCTTGAGGATCCCCTGATATCCACTGAATTTCCCCTTCTTTTAGCGATTTGTTGTCTTACGCACTGCCCTTCTCTTCTCTTCTCTTCTCTTCTCTTCTCTTCTCTTCTCTTCTCTTCTCTTCTCTTTCTTTTTTCATACTTTCTCTTTCTCTGGCCGATAAGAAGTTATTTCTTACTAGGAGGGGGGAAGCCAGGTGGTGCTCTTCCGATTCTTTCCAATAATTCCCAGGTCCGCTACTCTAAATCGCAAACTCACTGAGGTCAATAATGCAACGGATAAACTCACTGTAATTTTTTTTTTTTTAAGTTACACAGTACAATGCTGACTGGCCTTTTACACATAATTATACTGATTAAAAGCAGTCTTACTGTGAATTGTTCATGCCACGGATTTTAAATTCACTTCTGTGGGATGAAGGAGTCGATGATTCCCTGTTATCACCCAACAAATACATTATACCCTCTTCCTCAAAAAGAAAGAATTTAACCTGCCTGGTCTTGCTCTCCGGCACCAAAAAATTGAAAAAAAAAAAAGTTTAAAAGTTTTGCCATCCGTTAGAGGCACGGTGAGCAGTAATACCGGAAACTGGGTCATCAGGTGGAGCAGTGTGAGCCAGCATCCGCAGGGCAGCACACATTTTATACGGTCATTAACCGGGCATCTCCAGCATGGCGGACTGCGCCTCTAGTTATCAGTACGAACTGGATTTGGAGGCATTAGGGTTACCCCCTCCTCCTTTCAGGTAAGCTTGTCAAACTTCAAACGGGAGTAGTTAGTATAGTATGAAAGTATAAGATTTATTAAGAAGGGAAGTCAAATTATATCAGAAATATTCAGTTTACTCGCAATTTATATCCGATGTTTCTCTTTCTGTGACCACACGTATGACCATTACACATTAACCTGACGTAAGAACTTGTTTCAAAAACACACAATAATCTATATAAAGAAATAATGTGAGAGGGATACGATATGGTATGATCACGAAATCTGCGTCATTGAAGGGAAGCAATGTAACGTTTGTGACACAATGTTGCAGTACAGGTTGTGTCCCCTCCCTAAAGCATTTTCCTTTGCGACAGTCACCGCATTCTGAATTCAAGATGGCGACGCTTCTTGTGTATGGTATGGAGACTGATCGATGCAGTTGAGTGCGTAGGCCTGGACTAAGCCAGGTTCTAATACGCAGCTTTGTTTGCATTCTTCGGAAATCCACAAATACATCAGTAAGTAGACACGATTGTGATCTGCTTATGAAGGTCTTCATAAGGCATCTACAAACATTTTCCCCAGTCATGAGTCGAAGTGAATGCGCGGCTGGGCATAAAAATTACACTCCCGTTTACCGAGTGCTAGAGTCTAAATCTAGACTAGTCAGTCTAGATCTAGACTAGACTAGTCATTCATTAGTTAGAGTGGTTGTGGCGCTCAGATTACTTTAGGTATCTGACAGAGGTACAGCAGACGTTATTGGTAGTAATGGTAGTCTCTTATGGCAGCAAAGATCATGATGACTGATGTAGACTAACTCAAAGACATGACATTAATTAGAAGCTGATTAGTGACTTAAAGGAAGACTGCACCGTCCTACAGGCCATATTAAATCATACGATACCCTATTATTCCAATAAAACAGTCTTTCAAGTGTGTGTCATAATGATAAATGATATAGCGCCTCTGGCTCTGCTGGCCCCAGACAACTCACAGGATTACATTATCCAAAGTCCGAATTGTTACAACCACTGCGCGCCATAAAAACTTACGTCAAATACATTCTAGCCACATGGCCAAGCGGTCTAGCCAGTGCACTGCGGACGGGTGATAGCATGGTGGTATGAGTGTTTTAATTCCTCTGTGAACAGTAGATATGCCAAACAAAATCACGCTGAGGCAATAAAAATGCAGAATACTTTTTCTGACTTACACTATCAAACTTTACGTTTGAATTTGGAATACCAGAACCTTAATTAGGAGCTGAATGATGCAATGTCAGGTAGAGATGTCTGTAGCTGCTGGAACGTAAGTGACTTCAGCGTTTTTGACACAGCCTTCTGCAGATCGGGGAAGGGGAATAATTTTGGACGCAAAGGCCAAACCCGGTAACTCTAGCTCTCCTTACTGGGTCATATTACATACGCGCACGGTAACAGAACGATGCTCTTTCTTCGCAAAATTGACTCAGTGGGCACCATAGATAATTTTTAGAAAGAAAAAGTATTGAAAAATGGAAAATTATTTTTGATGTGCGTGTCCTACTTTAAGTCTTAATCATTAGTCTTGTAGACTGTAGTTTTCTGCAGTCATCTAGACAGACGAGATGTCTTATACCAATGGAATATCCTGGCTCCCTTTTGTCTTGTATTTTTGAATTTCACAAGAAAGTGAGGTCATGCAAATCACAGCAGTAGGATGCATGAACCAGTTTGTCAGTAGTCTTTTTTATTGAATTAGAATCTAGGTTAAAGAACACTTGTTATGTCATGAGACCTTAGATTCCTGAAAACGAGATCAAGCTAATGGCACCTGTCTGCTGTCAGTCCATTGAATTATGAACTGTATTAATCCTAAACAACAGTGGTCAGGGCTATCCTGAGAGAAGTTCAAGATTTACTTATATCGTCAGCCTGGTAGGAATATCTATAATCTTGTCAGTGTTTATCCAATTCAGTGATTCAGTGAATAGTGTGACTTTGACCTTTTTAACTGATAGAAGAAATGTTCCAAAACAACATCAAAGCCCAAAATATATTTCAAGTCCCACCCTGGAAAGCTCTAAAGAGCTTGTGCTGTCAGCTAACTCAATGCATTCAGCAGTGGATATGCAAAGATCTATGGCTAGATACAGTTCATTTAGTTTCACCAGCATCAGACAATCATCAGTGCTGTCATGAGAGACTCTTGGATTTTGACTTGGATGGGGATAGCTTGAACTTGAACTAAGAGATTGGCCATCCCTGCAGCTGTGGAGCATCACCACGGTGTGTTTAAGTGCATATTTGTGGCATGAAAGATTTGATGAATTGGGGAATATGAGTGTGTGAATTTAATTAATTTTCACAAAAAAATTGCAATGTCGTGAATCACATCCTGATTCAGTTCAGTTTTTCACAAAATAATTCTTTTCTGCAATGTCGTGAATCACATCCTGATTCTCACACCAGAAGTTGGTGCACCAAACATTGAAAGATTCTAGTGCTATTGTAGATCCTAGATGGTGCTGTAGTTTCATAAGAAATACTTTTTATAAGGTCAATCTTCATGAGAAACTGAGAGAAGTTCATAATATCATCTCAGTATTCTCAGTTTCTACATTTTAATACCCAAGTACCTCTATCAGTTAATGTGATTGTGAGTTACAAGAGTGTTACATTGCTGTTGATTTCATCCTTAACTTTTAAAACATACTGTAACTATTGTAAACAGTGACGAATATGTTACATACTAAACTGTGGCTCTTAACTTTGGATTGTCTTGTACTCATGCAGTGCAGACAAAATATTTTGCTGGTGTGCGGAGGTAAGTATTTAGGTTTGGGTAAAGCATGTTGTCAGCTGCTGAACTGACAGACATGTAGATATTCTTTACACAGTTGCTTGCTGCCACCACCCAACTGTTGCATCATCCCAGCCAGTATATTACCAGGAGAGTAATGAGAAAACTTATAGAAATGATAGTGAGAAAAATTTCCTTTTCTTTGCCCTAACATGATGCTTAGCATGCATATTAAGTTTAACAGTTTCTGTGGCGGTAGATTTGACCACCACCATGTCACTGGCATTGCACCCTCTCCTCCACTACCCTTCTCCAATAGCTGTCTCCCCTGGGACAGGACACAATATGGAGTCTCTTTTAAAAAAATCGTCTGCATATATACCTACTTTAGTTTATTCTTATGAAAGTGGGTTTCAGCCAGGACCATTCTTACGAAATCTAAACCTTAAACTTAAAAAAAACAACTGATGGCTGTGAAGTCCAGCCTGTGAAACCAAAGTATCAGGGACCAACATTTAATTGAGTGCGTGTCAAGGTGTTAACACTCGATGGGCAAACTCAAAGCAGTGAGAATTCTTCACGCAGATTCGCCAGGTTCAAACAATGATGTTGACTTAAACTTGCCACCAAGGCAACTGGTAGCCACACAACAAAAATTTAAACCAACAATTTTCAATATCATGTCAGCTTTAGCCTTCACCTTTGAGTCTCTGGTTTGTTTGAAAACGTGACTTGCAGCTTAAGTTTCTTTCCTTGTTTCAAGTTATCAGGCCCAGTTTCAGTTCTGGCATGGCATAGACATAGTTCAGCTTGGAATGGTGATTCACTTGTATACAAGTAGCAGAGGTGCAAATCATTTTAGGACAAATTCACATTTTTTATTTTTTTTTTACACCAATCATTGTATTTATAAGACACTGTTTACTTAGTCTGAGCTGCTCTTAGCAAAGTTTTTAAGTCTCCGTCATGTTCAAGAATAATATTTAGTATCACTTTGCACCTCTGTACTCTGATGAGTACAGATTTGTTGTGATTTTACTTGAGACCTACATTTTCTGTTTGCACATATTCCCTCTGCTTTGATGTTCATTACCATAAAGACCAGTTGAAATGGGAAAATATTGACAATTATAGACATGAGTTTTGTGTTACAGAAAATATCAAATTCAGAAGTCTCAGGAACAGTCAATGTATTCCTCCAGGGATTTATGCAAAGTTCTTCTTACCAAACTTGAAGTTGGGAATTCTTGAAGAAACAAGGTCATTATTATACAAATTAAAATAAAATGGGCTCAACAATTCTGTCAATCTCTTTCATCATGTCATCTGTTGGGGATGCAAGCCTCTGGGTAAGGAAGTCCTCTGTGCACTTAAGTCTGAGACAGGTGAAGAAAAGCAAAGACCTGGCACAAATTGAAAACAGTACACAAGTCAACTCTTGCTGCCTGTTTGTGTAATCATATCACATGATGTGTGTCTCTGCCAAATATGTTTGTTGTGTAAACATTTAATGGCAGTCAGCCTTCACTCAGCCGGCTGAGCTCTCACGTTTATGAAGGCCCCCCGCTCCTTGGGTGCGTGATTTTTCCCTTTCTAAGATACTGGTTTGCACTGCCAAGTATTGCTGTTGTTGTTCCTCTCTCCAGACTCATAAGATTAAGAATGTGGTCCAGGTTTCGGTTTTAAAGCCATAAATTAACAATAACATCGCTGTTCTGTCACAAGTGTCGGATTCAGTGCTTTAGCCTGTCAGAATTTTTGTTAGGGCTGCACAGGCAGTATAATTGTATAAAAAGGTCAGATTTTATTTACCTTCAGATCAATGTAAATTAATTTATTATTGGAATATTTCTCACGTATTGATGTTAGATAAATTTAAATTAATCCACAGATTATGATAATATGAAATCAGCAATGTACTTTATGTAAGAAGAAACTTTTTGTAGAATAATGATATAATTGACAGTAAACAGCTAATGCCTTTCTATTTATCAAATGGTTATTAGACACCTCATAAATTTCTACACTATCATAAGCTGGATGAAGTATTAGTTCATTCTGGTCTGTATTTCTCTTTCTCTGCAGGCCTCCCCCACCTCCACCAGCCAACATGGGCAAGGAAAAGACAAGTTTCAGTGTCGTCAAATATATTTTTTTCGGTTTTAACATTTTTGTATGGGTAAGCAAGCACTCATTATGAATGTTTGTGTTCAACATTTGTTTTTAATTACAAGCTAATACAATGGATGAAAGCTTATAATTTAATGACACTTTAGGTGGTGTCTGTATTGCGTGGGTTATATAGAAGATGTTAGTGGTCACAATACTAAGTGCATAGACAGGGTACACAGATTTTTTTTTTTTTTCAAATAGAACAGAATCTTTAAATACATTGTCATTCATCTTCATCTTATTATGGGATTCAACCTCTGATATTTTGGGCCTCAACTATCTTCTCATCAGTAGTCAGTTGAGATATCATCATTGCTTACCTGAAGACCAGTCTTGTGGTTAGAATTGATAAGGAGCCTCAGGAAACTTACACATTGCAAAACCTTATAGACATATTTCCTTCTTAATTTGGTTAAATTGTTCAGCCTTGTGAATACCCATCTTTCATTCAAGAGTAATGTGAATGAGTCAATCCTCATACAAAATTTGCTTGTGGATATGTCAGACATACACACACACACACTCACACTCAGCAGAGAAATGAACAACACAACACACCACCCTCTAAAACATGGTGTTCTCTTTTTCACCGTCCTTGGACATTAATTCCAGGCTGATATTTTCCATTTGGTTTATGTCATCCCCTGAAAACAAGGCTTGTTGGGCACTTCTTTCAACTTCAGACTTGATCACCACTAGGTGGTGAGAATTACCCAGAATATGATTAAGACATGGAATGTATTTCATTCACTCTAAAAGTCTGGTGATCCTATGGCCAGTGGTAAGTGAAGTGTTGTGGAAGGCAGATTCCCATATCAATCTTTATCTGTGTTTGAGAATCTTTGTTGCCTAATCTCATTGTCAGTTTTGTTTTCATCATCATCATATTTAGCAGCACCATTTTCAAACATTCAGCATAATTTAGTATTAAAAGTAATTATTTTCTTTTCTTATTTTATGTGCCTTTCTCTAGCTACTTGGCTGTGGTGTGTTAGCTGTGGCTATCTGGCTATGGAGTACACGAGGGGCCAGTGTGTCAGTCATCCCAACACACTCATTCCTTAGCGCGTCATCACTATGTATCATCTCAAGTATCATCATACTCGTCATTGGATTCATGGGATGCTGTGGAGCTTTCTTAGAGAACCAGTGTTTATTGATAGGGGTGAGTCTTATCTCTTTGTAATGAATATCTTATGCATTGAACTCAGCAGCAGAAGGAAAATGGATGTGAATAAGCTTAAAGTTTGGTTATTGTTGCCCTCTTATAAACATAGACATAAATTACAGTCTTGATGCAACCAAGCAAAATGAGTCTCTGGTCAATACCACATAATCAGAACTACAGCTCAAAAACTATCCTACAGTTTGAAGAAAAAAGAAATGGATTTGTTTGGTCATGAAAGTTGTGGTGGAATTATCTCTCTGAAGTGAGCGAAAATGTCGGTATTTTGCCATTCAGCAACTGGAATAGAGAGGTGGGTAATACCACATATTAATACAGCAAGGCCCATGAAAGTACTTTTATGCTTACTTGAAATTCCCTTTGTTGGATCAACTAAAGTTCCTGTGGAAATCACAGGGTAAAGAGAAATTCTGAGAGATAATAATGCAGTCCACAGCGCCGATTTTGCCCGCAAACCGCTACTTTAGTTGCTAGCCACCGAGGGTCATAAATCAGCGTGTAGGAGGACTCTGGAGGCCCTGACAGCGCTCAGGGCGCCATTATCACCTGCGCTCAGTACCGTAACTAATTAATGTGACAGTGACATCAAAATGTGATGGTTTTGGAACAGCAATAATTGTTAAACTATGGACCGAAATCTAATTGTCATTATGACAATGCAAAATGCTAAATTTCTTCATCAGGTGTGTGAAAATCTGATTTTTGTAGGCCTTCTAGTTTGTATTTTACGAGTTGTTTAAAACAGCTCCCATCTTCACCAATTCTTGTAACAAATCACTGTACATTTCAACTGATAAATTAATTTAAAAACGGCGATTGCATTGGTTTTCATACGAGTGAATAGAAGAATTTTTAACCTTCTTTGTGCCAAAAGCTCACGTCCATTGCAGTTGCCGTTCTAATTATATCTCTGATAACATGTTTTCTTTAACCTTCGGTGCTGAACAGTGACTTATTATTCTGCATTGCAATTGAGTGACCAAAATAGTTTAGAACCATTAATTTAAGGCACTTACTTACATGCAGTCGGTTGTTCAACAACCAATCTTTTCAGATGTTTGTGGAGGGGGGTAGGGGGAGGGGGCAAGGAGGGAGGTACATCCAGAGAAAGAAATGAAGGATTTTAAAACTGTGTCAATATAAATAAACTGTCCTGCGCGCTCACAGAATCTCTTTAAAGTTCACTCATGCTGATGCTTCATAACCAATAGTGTAAAAACAGACATGTTGAGCTTACGTGAGAGAGAGAGAGAGAGAAACAGAGAGACCGAAACAAAGAGAGACCGACAGCACTTGCATGCTTGGAGAGGGAAATAGAGGAATAATTTGTAAGGTGCACACATATTCCCGTCCCCCGTTTTTTTTTCCCTGAAAAAAATAATAAACCGCCCATACTGCGCCAGTGATGGACAAAGTGCCCGCATATCACCACAGCTCCATCAGTCTTATGTAATTAGATCTTGGTCACTGCGATAAAACGACTCACTCATCTCAACTGATTCACGCGCAACCTTTTATTAAACTGACACCCCTTCTACATAGTATACAATGGACTTGTCGCCTCATGCAAACATCCGAAGTGAATGAATCAGGGGATTCAATTTTGAAACAATCTGCTGATATTAATAGAAAGTCCTGGGTACAGCCCTCATGTGAATCGACCTTCTCCGACATATTTCTTTCACCCATGACTACTAACTGTTTAACATACTACTACATGTAGATCTAAACGGGCTATTTGATAATTACACAGGTTAAACAGATTTATTTCAACAATTCTTCTTTGTGCTGCGGAGCTCATCAAACAAAAAAGTTGGAGATAAACACGTGAAAAGTAAAAAAAAATGAATAATATTTCAATAAGATCATTGATCTCGCAGACAGTAATAGCTATTCAATGAATCTTACTAAAGTAAATAAAATAAGAGTAGGAAGGACTTTCATAGCAATTGCATATGATTTGCTATGCATAGTATGCTTAACATTCGTTGTCGCATGTCTTTCTGCTGTTGTAAGTGTATAAATTTAGGCTAAGTTTATTTCTTGGTATGTCTTTACAGAGACTGCAAGTAAAAGGGGCTCTAATATTGTTCCCTCTACTGCAACGGATATCCCCTCTGAAACATGCATTCATGTAACTTGTCTTACATTTCACCAATTTCTTCCATGGTTCATGGTTTCATGTTTTTTATGACCTGCTGAACTTTGACCCCCTCTGACATACTTTCAGTGAAAATTGTGCCGACTTTACCTCTCTGTTGTTACAAAACTAAACAAGCCAAGTGTCTGATAATTCTGTGAAGTTTAGTTTCACTTTACTGTAATGGTTTTAATGTTATAAAAGTTAACTATCACACACCAGAGTGACGAGCAAATGAGCATCAAAAATCTAATGACTAGGTCAGTGAGTGACCCAGCCTCTGACAGGTAGCTGACCTCTGTGAGCCCGACCTGATAAGGCGGCCGTGGGCACGCGTGGTGAGCAACTAACTAAAGTAGCGCCTTTTCAACGCCATGAGTCATTGAATGGTAAAAATTAGTAAGGATGATAATTTACTCTCTTAGCAGTAGTGAATGATGTGGTTTCGCCTGAATGTAAAGTGTGTATCGTACTTCCCAGAACTGATTACTTAAACACAGTAACTGATAAGGTCATTTGTACCACATCATACGAAGCTGTTGACAGAGAAAATGGTTATACAGAGTGATTGATATTTTAACTGTGATACATAAAATGATGCTCATGTAATGTGTTTGATTTGATTTCAGTATTTCATACTCGTGCTGCTTGTGTTTGCCCTAGAGATTACTGCTGGAA
This sequence comes from Ellobium chinense, assembly GCA_033807755.1. Classification (NCBI taxonomy): domain Eukaryota; kingdom Metazoa; phylum Mollusca; class Gastropoda; order Ellobiida; family Ellobiidae; genus Ellobium; species Ellobium chinense. Next base: position 632,082 of record JAWQUT010000310.1, on the reverse strand, counting down.
CACTTGGATTTGTCATGAAAGATAAGGTAGGGAACAGACATGGCTTGCTAAAGTGTTTGTGAAACTGTGAAGTTACCTCTAGGAGAGTTGTTGCATCACAGGGACCATCTTTACCTTCATTTTGTCCACATTTCTGTTATAGACAAAATCTGCAATGTTTCCTTAGTAATTCTATTCATTGTAAAGAGTGAATTACATATCTGAGTGGTTGCAGATGTGAACCACAATGTTATATTAGTCACATTATACCGGTAAGATGATTAGCTGGTTAACTGTTTGCTACGTGTTATGTACCTGGAGGCACTTTTTCTTCGGTCCAAACAGCTCCTTAGTGTACAGGAATGTCCTGGAGATAGTGTTTCCCTGTACCTGTCAGATGTTAGGACTGCTCCTATATACAGGCTAATAAAATCTTGGAAATTTGTTGACATCAGCATTTGAAAAACATGAATTAATGAAGGGGCTAATGTGTGAAAAACATTTTGTTCATATTTTCTGTGCAACAGCATGTGCCATCTTGTTCATTAGTCATAATTCACCAAGCTGCTGAGGAAATCATTGGTCACAGCCAGTCTCTTTCCAGTGTGCCATTTGTACATATCTATTTTCACCCAGACTACTTTTGATGTGCCATGTTTCTCATGGTCAACCCAAACCGCCAGTGAGTATATAAAACAGTTCTTTTTCCCATCAGGTGCGAGAAGTGATTCATGAGGAAATGACAGGGGGCATTAGGTACGACTACAGGACTGAAATACAGCTTGAATTGCAATCTCAGAACGAATCTCTTTATGATCGAGACTCCAAAGGATGGTCCACTGGCTTGGATACATTACAACGAGATGTAAGTTTTGGGCACAGTAAGAGAACAAGCATTGTAGTTACAGTCAGCAGTATTAAATTGCAATTTCTTGTGAGTGAGGAAAAGTTATGATTAAAGGAAACACTGATTATACATAAAATGTTGGACTCTCTTGTTTGTAACAAATTTTACATTAGACATTCTAGAAGAGTTTCAAAATTTTGATTTTGATAATCAAATACTAAATTTCTGATAGTCATTTTCAGATTTTTGTTCTGTAGGTTTGGCAAGAGAAGGAGAGCAGTTTTTCATTCTACAGATCACTCAAAACCCAAATATCTATCAATAAAGTAAAGAGGAGTCACGTTGCCCCATAATCCTTGTCACTACAAAATCAGTGCTGAGGAAGAAGACAGAAAATGGGTTCAGATTTAGGCAAGGATATTAAACGTCTAAAAAGTTTTGTTTTTTATCTGATGTTTTAAAGGGTGCAGGACTTCAGCTTTTTTCTGTCTTGTAAAAACTTTTTCCACTTTCTTTAAGGTTTCCTTCTTGTTAGTTTTTTTTCTTCTCCTTAAATGGCATTTGCAGGGTATTTACTGTAGTAGTGTTTCATTAAACAGTAACTGAAGTAGCTCTTGCCCTCTCTCAGCAATATTCTATTATTTTCAGTACATTACATTCCATTTACATCCCAGTATAATTGTAAAAGAAAACTTTATCTTCAATTCAAGCTGCTCCTATTTGATGGCAGACCAGATAGAGTCTGGTAATTTGATTGATAATGTAATTCTGAGGGAGGACCTAGTTTAGGTCAGCGGAGGGTGTAGCATCCATCTACCTATCCGTCATATCCATGTATATTTAACCTAAGATCTCATCTGAAGCAATGGTTTTAAAGAAAAAATGGCCAGTAAACAACAGTAACTTCAGTTCCTTGGCATATTCTTAATGGCTGGTATGTTTTCTTGTCCCCAGCTTCGTTGCTGTGGTGCCGAGAACCACACAGACTGGTATGATATTCAGGCTTGGCCAGGGGAGCACAGAGTCCCTGAGTCATGCTGTATCCACCCTTCACCTAACTGTGTTTACGGGGACACAACTATGTGGTATGACAAAGTAAGTGTTCAAGTAGTTTCCAGCCTCCGCCAGAAATATTAATAAAAATCAGTTTTATTGCTAAGAATTCTTAGGTTGCGATTTTATTGCAAAAGTGTAGGTATCTGGAAATATTTGAATCACTAACATGATTTTTTTCAGAGCAGGGTTTTTTTTCAGTCAACAGATATATAAAATTCTGCCGCTTTTGGTTTATGTGGATACTTTTTAAACCGTCTCTGAAAAAGGTACAGGCCTTCACAGAGAATAGCAGTCCCAGCAAAATTGAGACAAAATACTATATGTAGAAAATTCTAAGAATTGCTTGAAACATAAATGCATCACAGGGATTCCTTGCCTGTAGTGATGTAATTTTGTATAAATTTTTGTATTTTGTAACTCAGTTATGCTGCTCTGTAGGAGTTTGAGTGATAGTGAAATAAGAAGGTTCATTTTTTTTTTTCAAACCCTTTCAGGGCTGCATGGAAGAAATGGAGTATTGGTTTACAAGGAACATGTACATTTTGGGGGTCACAGGTGTTGCAGTTGGTTCAGTGCAGGTAAGAAGACTGGGCAAGTGGAGCGTGAATTTAGGGATGGTTAAGGGATTGATCCCAGATAACATGCTTTGAAAAGATAGAATGATTTCTTATTGGACTTGCTGACGATCTGTAACTTACACTAATGAAATGCAAAGATAAGTCTGATGTTTCAAAACAAAATGGGCTTATCTGAACCAAAACTGTTTGTAGGAAAACTCATCTTTCCTGTCAAATGTCACTTACTATAATACAGGCATTGACAGTTTCAGTAAAATATTTTATTGGGAAATGAGTACTGATGATTAGATTATAAATAATATACAGAAGATGCTTTTGGCAGGAATAAAAACAAAGTAGCCCTTTCGTCTCATGATGTTAGAAGTGACAGAGTAGGTTATTCGGTACACTGACATTTCACAAGGAGTAGCATAGCAAGGCTTCATATTGGCAGAGTATTGGAAAGACAGATTTTTCTTATTAATTTCAGAGATACTGGGAAGTTCAAGTATGCATCATGTCAAGTAAAAACAAATCTTTTGACTATCAGAATCAATACACGCTCATATCTAAAGAGTTGTTCATTGTGAAATGCTTCTATTTCAAGAGGCTAAAAGGTTCATCCCTCATTTTCTCAAAACATCGTAATTGTGGGATGGTCCACGCTTGTTCTATAGTGACTAATTTTTCAGTTGTTAACCACTGTAAGTCTTATTAATGTTTCCTTGAACAGATTTCTAATTTGATGTTTTAAAATTCAGATCTCACGGTGGTAAAATCTTGATGCATACCAGTGTGTTATGATTTTGTTTAATCCAAGCACAATTCTTTTTCTTTGTCTTTTTCAGATACTGGCAATGGTGGCAGCCATAGCACAGTTTTGTTATATACGCAGTAAAAGATTCCCTTTGTAGAACTGGTGCCAACAGACTTGATCTCCGTGCATAACATTCACAGTTATTCTCATATTTATAATTTGGGTGGTAAGGCATTGGACACTGCCCAGTTGTTTCTGTTATGTGCCAAGCAGCCATCAAGCTGGGAGCTGAAGAATGTCCCTGGAGGGCTGCTCCATCTGCAGTATCGTGTCAGGTGTCTTTATTTGCAAATATTACCCGATTTGGTTGTTTGGTGGGATTTAAAGCCACCTAGGGTAAACTGTATTGTTTAGATATTCTCTATCTAGACAATCTAAGCCTTACCAAGGCAGATGTCATTATTTGCAAATATGGCTGGCTTTTTTAACACCATCATATATGTGTGGCTGTTGGATGGGATTTATACCCTCTACAATAAACTGCCCTATATGGATACCCTGTTTCTAAGCAATCTAAGCAGTACCATGGCTGTTGTGTTTATTTGCACATATAGCTTGCCTGTTTGACTCCACCATGTATGTGTAGATTTTCTGGTGGGATTTACAGCCTCTTCTGCTAAACTGCCTTATTTGAATTTCTGTATCTAGGCAGTCTAAGCAATAATAGTGGATGTCTTTATTTGCAAATATTGCTGGTCTTTTTTGACACCTACATATACGTGCGGATTATTTGGTAGGATTTATGTTTTATGACTCTCAGATATGGCACCATGAAGTCTGGACTGATATTATAATAGTAACAGTAATAACGTTTATGAGTCTTGTATCCAGACTAACATCTGCTCATGCGACTTCACACTATTTTTACCCCAGCAAGCCTGATCACTCCAGGACTTTTTCAGCTCCATACGGAGCTTACAGTGCCACTGCCATGTACAGGCACTGATAGCTGGTGTTCTGACGTTATCTTGCACTGATTTTAGCAAGGTACTCATTTTACAGATGGGTGGACTAAGGAGAGTGTGAGAGATACACTTTCCCTGGGCACTTGCAATATGACCTTGGTCACTGTGAGCTCACTGCCGTATTTCGGCCTTACTGCTCATTTCTAAAGGAAACAGTCTAGATCAGTTCAGCTGCACACCATCAGTACTGATATGTGTCAAACAGATTTAGGGGTGGGTCTTGCACATGAATGCAAGTTCCCAAGCCTTTGTTACTCACAAAAATATGTATACTAGTCTCTGAGGCAGACATAATGGTTGAGGAATTTAAGGGACACAGTCACAGTGCAAGAAGGTCTCATGCTTCATGAGCAAAGCTATACTGCAAGTTTTATGTCTGGTTCATGAACTGTCATGTCACTTTCATGAAGCAGCGTGTTGCAAGGCAGCACATTCTTTCCAAGTAGCTAAGTGTCAATTTCAAGATCAGTGATCACTTGCATGATAAAGCGTTTCACTCCCTGGAAGCATTATGCCCCTGTCATCAAGTGTGTTGTATGGTTAGATGCTTTCTCCAATAAATGTTGTGGTAGTTAGATATATTCAGTCTCACTTGCATTGCATGAGAGGCTTCATGCAGAACTGATTCCTTGCAAGAGGTGTGTTTCAGAACACAGATAGGTTTGGGAAATTAAATTTTTCAAATTAAAGATTCAGTTGTACTAGTAAGGTTACTTTTTTCCCCCGTTGATACTCATCAATCAGTTCTTAGTTATAACACAGTTTTGTTACATAGCCCAGTATAGTATAAACATTGATAGTGGGATGCCCACAGTGAGTTTCACAGAATCTGCAAAAAAGTTATACAATCAATTTCGCTTAATCACAACTCCTTGGGAGCAGGGAAAGGTTGTGATTCAGAGGAGGTGAGATTATCCAGTGATTATTATATAGAAGTACAGCATTTTGTTATGTGAAATAAGTTGTAATTATACAGATCATGATTAAGCGGATTTGATTGTAAAAGCTGTGTCTTGTTACAAATCTGCTGTCTGAATTTGATGTCACCGATATGTTTTTGTGAAGAATACCTCAGAATTCGCAGCAGCAAAGTCACAAAATTGGAGAGATGTTGATTTAAGAATAGTAATAATATTATTTGCTTTTTTTTTTGGTATGTGTTGTGGTTAATAGCTAAGTGTTGTGGATATGATGGGCTGTGAGTCGCTTTAAATAAATGTACTGTAAATTATGCTATGTGGGCAGTTCCACAGAAGTTGACTAAGTTAATGAACAGGTGAAGGGTGATTGGGTTGGTCTCATAAGCACTAGAATTTAATCGTTTCTTCTGCTGATCGGGCTCAATCTTTGTAATGAATTATTTAGTTGGTTGTAAATTTTAAAGTTATTATGTTGAGATAATAACAGTTAAACTGACGCAAGTGAAAAGGTAAAGCTGTGTCTTGTTACAAATCTTCTGTCTGAGTTCATGTCATGGATATGTTTTTGTGAAGAATACCTCAGAATTGGCAGCAGCAAAGTCACAAACTTGGAGGGATGCTGATTTAGGATTAGGAATAATACCACCTCACTGGTGGATGTTTTAGTGCCCAACAAACTGGAACCTCTTTTATCATGCCATTTCTGTGGAACTGCTCTTTTCTCACAGGTTGTGATCTGACTGATTAATTTTATGATTGACATGTATATGAAGTCATTTCGGTGTTTTTTCATAGACTACAACCATCTCCTTTTCATGCTTAGATGAAACGTTTTTGTTTGAAGTGACTGTCCATGAACAATATGGTCTAATTCCCTATGCTGATATCAGTAGAGTGTTATTTTATGAATGTATACTTGTGTGAGATCAATATAGTTACAAATTGCCACAGCTCATACTGGTAAGATATCAGGCATTTTCTGTAAAATACAGAGTGGATTTAATGAATGTATGTGGTCTGCAGTCTTCATCTGAGCCATATCAACTGATGTGTTCAGTGCATCTCACTCCAGGCAGCAAAACGAAGGTCTAGATCCCATCCAAGGTTTCTGGCTGTAATAACATGGACAAAAAAAGTTCAAAACGAGTCTGTAAGTGGCATGTGAGCAATTTCAAGAGAGAATGATGCAATCATATGTTTTCATTTCCAAGATTGCCAAACAGTGTTCATTTGACAATAACACTATGAACCCGGAAATTCTACAGGAGTACGCAGGTGGAAATTTTACATGAATAAGGTTTGGGACATAAGATGAAATCGGATGTTTCAAGATGCTATCACAGTTATGAAATTTTGTGTACAGTTTAGATATGTTAGTGTATCATACTGCGCTAATATTTTCATCATCAGTTTCATTGTCTTACATCATCATACATGTTAAGCTTCTCTGAGACCAGGACTGTTAAGATCAAGCATGTGGATGTTGTAGTAGTATGTTTTTTGTATTAACTGTGACCTAAATTATGGTGTGGGAAAAGTGACTAGCCTTTCCCGTGGTAGGGAAAGGTCCCTGCTTTCTCAACTTCATCATGGATTGAGTGGGTTTCTACTTCAGTATGGATAGTTTCCTCTTTCTCTGTTGTCTTGGAGTCAGGAATTTACAATCCATGTGGCTCCTCATGGAGGGTCCTTACCTTCCCTGTTGCATTACAGGTTGGGTAGGTGTCATGTCCTTTTGAGGTTAAGAATCCTGCCTCTCCCTTGCATCTGGGGAGAGGCCGGTTTCCACTCGTAGACTGACCCATGGAATTTAGGCTCAAGATAGTCGAGAACAGTATTGTACTCAAATTTATGTTTTTTAATGGAGATGCAACATGAAATAATCTCAAGGAATTAAAGACAGCTTGATCTTGTGGAGCTCAACTGTGAACCAGAACATTTAACCTTCCTCTGACAAAAGCACTTGAGCCTCAGTCATGGGCTTGCGAAGAGAGTCAGCTTTATAGTATTCAACTTCCTATCACATGTCAGTTGCACTTGAATCATTTCTTAAATCCATTTCTCATTGATTATGGGGAATTCTTTCATTAAATGTTGATAGTATAGTCCTTCCCATGAAAAATTTACTGTGGAACCTCGATATTAAGTACTCATTTAAAAAGTATACCTTGATATGTGCGAATTCATCATTCTGTCATATTATTATTCAGGTGGACCTTGATGTAAAGGTTGCCTCAATAATAAATATACTTATTCAATGCACCAAGGGGTATCTAATATCGAGATTCTATTGTAACAAGTTGGTAACTTAACTTCACCAATTAGAACTTAAGTTGGGTACTGGAGGAGGACAGGTTAAGGAGGATCATTACTATATCATACATACATATATCACGTAGTAACTTCATTAGTTCATCTTAACANACCGTCCTACAGACCATATTAAATCATACGGTACCCTATTATTCCAATAAAGCAGTCCTTCAAGTATCTGTCATAATGATATGACGCCTCTGCTGGCCCCAGACAACCCATAGGATTACATTATCCAAAGTCCGAATTGTTACAACCATTGCGCGCGTGGCGGCGATAAGCTTACGTCAATTACGTTCTTGCCACATGGCCCAGCTGTCTAGCCAGTGCTGTGCGGACGGGTGATAGCATGTTGGTATGAATGTTTTTATTCCTCTGTGAACAGTAGATATGCCAAACAAAATCATGCTGAGGCAATAAAAATGCAGAATACTTTTTCTGGCTTACTCTATCAAACTTTACATTTGAATTTGGAATACCAGAACCTCAATTAAAAGCTGAATAATACAATGTCAGGAAGAGGTGTCTGCAGATGCTGGAATGTAAGTGACGTCAGCGTTTTTGCCGCGGGCTTCTGCTGATCGGGGAAGGGGAATAATTCTGGACTTAAGGGCCAAACCCGGTAACTCTAGTTCTCTTTGTTGCGTCATATTACATACGCGCACGATAACAGAACGATGCTCTTTCTTCGCAAAATTGACTCGGTGGGCACCATAGATAATTTTTAAGGAGAAAAGGTATTGAAAAGTGGAAAATTATTTTTGATGTGCGTGTCTTACTTTAAGTTGGGTACTGGAGGAGGGCAGGTTAAGGAGAATCATTACTATATCATACATACATATATCACGTAGTAACTTCATTAGTTCATCTTAACATTATCTTTGCAACCTTTTCATTTTATTTATAAAAGGAAAGCATGAAAGAATTACTTAAAGTTTACCTCCTAAAAAAATTGTTGATTTAGAAATAAGAAAACTGATTTGTAATGTCCCTTGCTCACAATAAATTAATTCTTTTGGTGAATATTTACTTCATTTTTCTGACTTTATGCAAGTCGTATATTATGCAGTGTGTTCAATGTACATTTTTATGGAGTAGATTGGAAACAAACACACACAAAAAACAAAGCCTCTCCAGGTGTTTCATCACACAGGCAAGGGAGCAAATCATGAAATGTCCATTAATTATATCAGCATTGTGAGAATACTCATTAGACTTGACATGTAGATACTGTACTATAGTAAGTGTTTTCATTTCCAGGATCAATACCTAAGTATATTTGTTTGAGAGAGAGCATCATCTATATCATGTTATCATGTGAACTTGTAAAAGATGATATTTTCTGTATCATGTGAGTTTGAGAGGAATAAAATTGGAAGACAGTTTACTTCCATAGATTTCCGATTTCAAGGGCTGCAGATATCCGTGTCATCAGAAAATCTGAAATTGCATCATCTTCATGGGTGAAACTCTTTAGTAAATTTTCTGAAATTAGTAATCAAGAGTTGTGGGTTACAGAACATTTCTGCAAAGCATCATTCATGTAACTGGCCACTACATAAAAGGAAGAAAAAAACACCCAGCAGCTGTCGTCATATGAATAGGAACATGTTAATATAGGTCACTGTATTTGCACATTTGCAAATTGCTGTTGAACTTTAAAATGACCCATTTAACTTCTAAAATGCAAATTTTTGTTGGGGCATCCCTAAAACGATATTGTCTCTGGACGACCAGCTTGATGCCCATTAAATTCAAAGTTTGAATGTTTCACCTTCATGTCTAGTAAAAGTCCATCAGTTCTCATCGAATGTGGGAAGACAGGCTGCATGGCAATAAAGAAAAGGACGATATGCTCATTCAGATGATAAAATTTCCCACAATAATCTAAGACTTTTTTAACTAAGATATAAAACAAGAAAGAAATGTCTGAAATTTCTGCAGTAAATTAAGTGTGAATCCTATCTCATCAGCTCTTGTTTTGTTTTTTTTTTTCTACTCATCATGTCAGCTTTTGACGAAACAACTTAAGAATGTTTGTGCCAAATCTGCCATGACCTTGATTTTATTTCTTCCAATTCATTTATTGCATGTAGTTAATAAGTTTAGTTTTTGTGTTGCAATATTATTTGTGTAAGTTATCAGCAATTCAAGAGAGTTTAGCAGCAAATCCAGTGCACTGGATTTCTTAGATCCCTGCATACTCTTATGGGCCAGGGGTTTATTTAATGTGTCATCTGTGAATAAAAGTAATTCATCAGTTTGTTATCTTCAGGGTTGTCGTTTTGCCGATAATTATCGGAAATCTGATATTTTTCTCCTATTGGAGATTGCCGATACTTCAAATACAAGGGGAAAGTGGGCATATATGATAACATAAATTCGCGAGGATATCGGGCCGTCGCAAAATTTTCAGATAATTTTTTGGTCAGCTGCTGGCAACCCTGTATCTTAATCATTGTGAAGGTGCATAGGACATATACGTTAATGTTCCAGACTATTCATGAGACAGTCTAAGTCATCAAAGTAAATGGCAATACACATATTTCATTTAATTCCACATTTTGTGTAAAATTCCTATGCTTCGTTATATGTCACCTAGGAGCATCACGGCAGGATAAAGATTATTTGAAAAGTCCAGCTTTGTCAGATAGATATCTGTCACCTTTCTGATGATAGAAAACTGAGTAAAACTTATACTCTATGAGCTCACTAAGCCTTCACATAACTGTTGCCGTTTTCCCAGCATTTAATACTGGCGTTTCTTGGTTTAGCTCAAGATGAAATCATAGCATGAGTGTAACATTCTTCCCTCATCAAAAATTTTTTGGCCAAAAAGTTGTTTCTGAATTGTATGAGATTGGAGGAAAACATGACACGTTTGAAAAGACAGAAAAAAAAGTGTATACAGATCTCAGGTCTCAGTGGTCTTGATGAAGGAGTAGGGCATATTCTTCTATTTTCAATAAAGCCAAAGATGTTTGTAAAGTAGTGAGACAGTGGAAATTTGTTTATACAGTATAGCATGAAATGGATGTAAATGTCAGAATCGTCAAAATAATGTCATTAACTCGAGTGTAAAGATGACATAATTTGTGATGGTTGTAAGCACTGTAATCCTGCCTTGCTTGTTGTCTCTGTGTTTAGTTTGTATTGCTTCACTCATAAGAATCATCTGAGGCTGTATTATTGCTTCATAGGTGTTCATTTGTCACTTTACACAAAGCAGCAATGATGTACATGTATCTTTATAAGCACACTGTATTCAAACAAAGTAAAAAGACTAGCCTAGCTTGGTTCATTATACAGTACATGGACTGGCTGTTTCCAATTTTCAAGGGAATCTACTGAACCTTTTGTATCAGGTTACTGTCTTTGTGTTCTTTTTACGTCTTTTCTCATGATACTGCTGGTCATGTCTTGAATGACTCAGTGTCTCATTAGAGTCTCATTAGCCCCAGATCCAAGGTCATATTGACAGTGTGGTTTCTGAGCCTGTCCTATTAGTTGACATGACTGTGGTAAAATGAGGGAAAGGGGAAGGCGAGGGGGGAATTATTTTAGAAAGAGAATCTGAAAAATGTGACTAATTAGAACAACCAGAGACGTGGCCGTCAGACGTTTCATGACAGTTGATCCAACTAGGAAGTTTAGTCATTGACAAACTATATAATTGGCATTGTTTAGTATTCAAATTCCACCCCTCCCCTTCCTTCCCTCCAAATGTGTTGGCATTACCATTGTGGTTCCCTGAAGATTCTTTCGATACTAATGTGGTCTGGGCAGATGGAAAGACCCCAGTTCATTGCATTGAGGAAAGTAAACTCCCACAGGCAAAAAGCAAAACTTTTTATGAAACCAGCGCTACTCTGAAACATGTTTTATTATAAATATAAGAAGTCTAAAGAAATAAAACACAGTAGTTTGACTGATTCATCAGTCTTTACAGACATTGCAAAATTTTCTTAATGATTATTTCAATACTACTGTGGTTTGGGCAGATGATAAGACTTGTGGACACTGCATGGAGGAAAGTACATTTGTACAAGCAAGAAGCAAAACTGTTTATAGGGAACTAAGGGTACTCTGAAACGTGTCTTGAGAAGTCCAAAAGAATTAAAATACAGTAGTTTGTCTGATTCATCAGTCGTTACAGACATTGCAAATTTTCTTAATGATTCTTTCAATACTGTTAGTACTACTGTGGTTTGAGCAGATGAAAAGACTCGTGGACATTTCATGGAGAAAAGTACATTTGCACTGGCAAAAAACAAAACTGTTTTATGAAACCATGGCTACACTGAAACGTGTCTTTGTAAGTCTTGAAGAAATAAAATAGTTATTTTGGTTCATTAGTCTTTATGGACACTGCAAAATTTTCTTAATGATTCTTTTAATACTACTGTGGTTTGGGCAGATGAAAAGAGCTGTGTACATTGCATGGAGGAAAGTACATTTGCACAGGCAAAAAGCCAATATGTGTATATGGAACTAAGGGTACTCTGAAACATGTCCTTGTAAGTACTGAAGAAATAAAATACAGTTGTTAGTTTGGTTCATCAGTCTTTATGGACATTGCAAAATTGTCTGAACGATTCTTTCAATACTACCGTGGTTTGGGCAGATAAAAAGACCTGTGGATATTGCATGGAGGAAAGTTCATTTAAAGTTACTCTAAACGTGTCTTATTAAGTCCTGAAGAAATAAAATACAGTAGTTTGTCTGATTCATCAGTCTTTATGAACATTGCAAAGTTTCCTTCCCACGAAACAATTTTCAGCATCCCATGAATTTCCGAACAAGCGGGTTCAATTGTATTTAGTGATGGTATCCTTTATTTGTTTCCATATATATAATCATTGAATTGACAGCCAGGTAGCATTTATCAGTGGTTTATGGTTCTTAATACCGTGTGTTATTTATAAGGCTTACAGCACCTATGCTGTCACGCAACGACAAAATAAAACACCGTATAATTGTAATTAACTTTGTGCATCTTGAGCATCCGCCGTGCAACAACAAAACACGGTGTAATCGTAATCTGGTTTAAGCATCCTCAACTGTTTTGTTGTTGCAGAGCATTGTCATGTTTACTTTATGTGTCATTTCATCCATACATTTTCTTCTCAGAGTTGGTTGATATTGATCTGTCATATTATCTGTAATTATTTTATTGTGTACCTAATGTATTTCAGTATTTTGGCTCACATGCATGTAAATAAACTACTCAGTGTTCAGAAACTACCTTTGTGTTTTTGCGTCAGTTTGCTTTAGAGATATAGATTGTGCTGGTGCAGCAAACCTGTAAGCAGACGGGTATGAATTCGATGGCAGAAGTTAATGAGGCTACACTTTTCAGTTTCCAAGACAAGGGCAGTACAAAAGCCGCGAAAACAGCAGTATGAAAGCTGCGAAAACAGAGCAATATAAAAGGCGCGAAAACAGGCAAGCGAAGATAGTCATGTGTTTAGTGTACGGTGTGAACGAGATACTATCAGGAATGTGTCACTGAGGATTGTGTGCGCAAGTGTGTGCTCGCCCCAGTTTAAACTTTTTTTTTTAAAATGCTTGTTCCATTACGATAAATTTGAACCTAAACTTGACCTTAAACCTGTCGCAAAATACCATAGTAATACACAATTTAGTTTTGCCTGATGAAGAAAGTTTCGTCTTTCGAAAATTTTCAGTAAAGTTTTAGTACCTCTTATTAGTATTACCGGTTTTAATGCAGTTTGAAAGACTTTTATATATACTGAATTTTGAAACGATTGTCGTTTTATTTTCTGACATATCTTTGGATGAAAATTACCATGTTTAATATCATGTTTCAAAATATGAAAAAAAAAAGAAAAGAAAAACTGAGTTTAGAGCCAATGATCATAAGAACAGTGCAGTTTGAAAGACTTTTACATATACTGAATATAGGACTGAAATTTGAAAACGATTGTCGTTTATTTTCTGACATATCTTTGGATGAAAATTACCATGTTTAATATCATGTTTCAAAATATGAAAAAAAAAAGAAAAACCGATTTTAGCGCCAATGATCATAAGAATAATAATGTAAAAAAAAAAAAACGAAAACGCAGAAGTGGTACCAGTTCGTTGTACTCTTAGGCTTTGATTTTTCGATCAAAAAGCTTCTCATGAGGATGTGGGATGTGATCATGGTAGCCACATTTCGCCCTGTTTGATGAGAGCCGTGCGGAGATCGAAGGTCGGAGTTGTGGTGAGCAATGGGTACTACAGTAGTAAAATTAGTGGAAAGTCATTAGGTAGGAGAGATTTCAGTAACACAACCAAATTTTTCTGTGCAGATTTCTCAAAATAATTTGTTATCACCTAGAGATTTATTCCTATTAATATAATAATAATAATAATGCTGTATATAAGTGTCGTATCCAGGCTAATGCCAGCTCATGGCACTGTTATTCCCCCTGCAGGCCAGATCACTCTAGGACTTTCTCAATTCTTATATTTTATTGCTCGTAATAATTATATTTAATTATATTTGTGGAGCAGCGTGGCCGAATAAAATGCTTTCCCAAAGCACCTACAACATGACCGTGGTCGGGAATCGAACCCATGACCTTTAGATCTTGAGTCCAACACCATAATCATTAGGCCATGCTGCTCCACAAATATAATTAAATATAATTATTAACAGAAGAAAAAAACAAATGTAATTCTGGCCTTCTTTTTTTTTTTTGTTTGTTATCCTGCCGATATGGACATGATATCAACTTAGAAATATTTAAAGGAACCACCTAACAATGCAGGTTACACCACATGCCTTAAATGAGATTTAATTATCAGTTCGAGCTGGGCGATCACATACAGCAACACCTAAGTCCAATTTACTTTTAGCAGCGATGCTATATTAGAACAAAAATTAACTCCACGAGGTGGGGGTGGGTTCCCCCTTCCGACTTTATTTGTCAGGGAAAGGGAAGGTGTTCGGGAGGATCCCTCTCCNAATCCAACCAAAAAAAAAAAAATAGTTCCGGTACCAATGCTTCCTCTATTGGGGCGGAGTTCCTTCCATCGCCGCTAAAGGTAAAATTTACCCACACCAAGTCTCATGATTCAGTGCAGCAATATACTGTTATGAAGGAGAACATATCCAGCTTCAGTTCAGAAATATAGCATATATTTACTCATTAGAATAACATAACAATAGACATTCATTAAAACGATCGTTAGACAAAAGAACAACAGAATCCAGAATTTTTGAGCTTCACAGATCAGAAATAACAGACATATCTTGCGATCATATTTTGAGGTATAATCAATACTGACATTCAGAATTAATCTCGTATCTGAGGCCAGTTTTTTGCTATTTTTTTTTAGCTCAGTAGCCGTCTCGAAGTTCAATTACCTGGCAACACAGTTATAATAATATGGTGCCGGTTCGGAAAGAAACTTTTCAGAAGAACGTCAGGAGATAAAATGTTATCAAGGGACGTCTTTGCGATCATTAGGGCAAACCATGTGATAAGAAGCCCAGTCTACGATCAATTGCATGCGGTCAATCAGATTTGCATCTGTTTTGTTTTTAACTCCACCTGAAACATTACATGGGATGTGATGCCATTAAATGCCTTCTTAATTAATTGTTATTTTCATTTGACATGTCAAGTCACATGTCCAAGATAGCTGGGAGCTTGGTTTCATGTCTAAAAGTGAAAGCTTGTGAGTGCGATTACAAACATAAATACGATCGCAAAAGTGATCGATCGCAAGCAGTCTCTCTGCTCTTTACTGGAACTCACTTGTCACAAAATTACCGACATGCAACTAATTTGCTTTAAGCGTATTTTGTAATATTCATAAGACCAATCCACTCCAAATATCAATAGGAAGTGCTTTGGATTGCTGCTAGTTATGTGTGAAGAGCTTTAGTAGTAGGCCGAAGCCTGTAGGAGTGTACAACCTCTAGCAAACAGATGAACACAATATACTCAACTTCAATCAATTCCGAGATATTTCTATTTAAGAGTTTGACAACTGGCATTTACAATCCAATGAGAGAAAAATATAATAAGGTAATTCCAGCCAAATGTCAAGTCAGTTACGCAAATTTTTCTACCAAAAACTTTAACATTGCAGCGAATAGTATTGATTACTTCTAACAGAGGTTATTTTTTTTATTATTATTATGAACCGGAACTATTTGCTGTAAGGTCAAAGCTTTTCAGAAATTAGCATAACTGACTTGGCTTTCAGCTGTAATTTTCCCATACTGAGTCAGAGATATTTCTATACAACAGAGTAACGTCTCAATGAATCATAAAACAGGAATATACATATATTTACAATCTGTAGTTAAGGGGAAAAAAAAACAAAAACAAAAATTCAAAGTACTTCAGTTCGTCAAAAGACGTGCGTAAAAACAGTGTGATACCCACTTCGGCAGCTTCCCTCAGAACTTTACACCAAATTTTATCAAATGTCTTTCCTTTGAGAATGACAGGATTCTAAATTGGGACCTTGTGCATATAATTTTCAGAAAACTGATTGGAAGAAATGTGCAACCAAAGTCAATGACCTCAATATAAAGGCAATGAGCCCTGAGAAAATTCATGGGGCCGTGGTACGAACACCTAGAGATGATTCCCCTCCTTGTACGTCTATAAAGAAATGGGCTTCCGAAATTTAGCATGGTAGAACAAACACAAGTGCTGATCCAGAAGTGCAGTAGTTGATATTTATGGGGAGACACTACCCTTTTTCAGAGATTGTAATGTACACAACATGGTGTGCAACTTATGACCATAAACGCAGTGGATTCCTGTGAAAACTTGCACACCACACTGGTCAATGGTGCATTTTTGGGTGATCTTAGTAACTGTCATTTACGAGCGCACCAGTTTTTCGGCACCTGAGTTTATCCAAGTCTTTTAGACATGTTTATGCATGATCCTATGCAGGCTTTTCCTGACTTTCTGTCTAGATATAAAGTTGTTTCATTCAATATCAAAGATTGTTGCTAGTTTCTGGTAATTCTGTTTCAAGACAAAAAATCCAGAAGAGTCTCTATAGGATCATGCCTAGAGGTATCTAAGAGATGTGCGTGAAAACAGGTGTCAAACAACTGGTGCCATCGTTAATGACTCTTGTTCTAAGATAATCACCATTGAGGGAGAAGGATGCACCATTCAGCATTTTGGTGTGTAATTTTCCATGGAAATCCACTACACTCATGGGCATAGGTTGCACACCAAGTTATGAGCAATTACAGTTTTTGAGAGAGGGTAGTGTCTCTCTTAAATAGAGATCATTGCCTGCTTTTGGTTGATAAAAAGAGTTGATGTCCAATACATAGCGGAGACACTTGGGATCAGTTCTGGCTCAGTGCAGTCTGCATTTGCAGACATCGTTGGCATGGAATTGTGGCACTGCTGCGACCGAATCTATTTGCTGCTCTAATCCATCTTCTAATTCTTGCCTCTAATTCAACTTTCTTTCATGTCTCCATCTAACTTTTTTATTTTCGCTTTCAAACGGAGACAATGACGTTAGAAGAGCTAAGGGTGCCTCTATGCTGGGTCAGGACGCAAATTTCTGTTATTAAAAATTCTCCTAGCTAGAACGAAATTGGTTAGGTCCATGGAAAGAAAATGGATCGTGCTTAACTATAATGGTTGAAAAATTTTTGCCTTGTCTTCTGACTGCAATGAGGCCGATAACTCTTTGAGCCATTTGCGTAGGCTGTGCACCTGGGTGCATGTCAGTTTAGTTACGTTGCAGAATGAAACACATACTATGTGTATATTATGTGTAAACGTATATGTGTAAACAGTATATTATATTGTTTGGCATATACTTGGCTGCATAAGAAAAGGTCTTTCATTGTTCTCCCCTTTCAGTGAACGGGAAATTTGCGTCTGAAATTATGAAATTAACAACAGTCTGTTTTCGATAACAACTAGTAGTAACCACAGAAATAAGACACCCTTCATTTTTCTACGTGTCTGTCAGTATATACAAATAATAATAACTAACTGTCTCTGTTTCCCCTGAAGAGAATGTTTTACAATGCCACTTAATGTCGTACATTTCATTCATGATAATATATACATATACAGCAGTGCACATCCGACATAATACAACTACCTTATCACACACCAAATCTGTAACATTGTTATTGTTAGTCGCTGTAGTGCAACGACTTGTCTCTCCTAGCTCGAAACCAGGTACCCATCCACACCTGAGTCACACTTATATGGTTAAGACCAGTGTGTAGGCTGGGCTTCAAACAAGTGTTAGCAACGCCAGCAGCGTCTATATACATATATACATAATAATGTAGAGCTCCATCGCGCACTAGAAATTTAACATTGCGATTCCATTGCGCTACTAACAAACCCAAAAGCAACGTTATTAAATGACTTCATCTTGAGCCCCCAACTCGAAAGCCAGGCAGTCAGTCACACCTGAGTCAAGTTGGAAAATGAGAGTAAAGTGTTTTCCCCATGGACACCATAAAATAAACCGCACGACCCAGTTCGAGAGTCGAACTCACAAACTCTGACTTGACAGTCACCTCAGTTCATGAGAACCACTCAGAACGCAAGGTCACACTTCCACCTCAAGGAAGATTTACAGTATGTGCCATTTCAAAGTCTATATTATATGCATCTGGCATCTCGTAAAGAAGATATTCCTCAGAGGGTATTTTCTTTCTGTTGTAGAACGCATAAAGAAAGATGGGAGGAGGCAGATTTCTGCCATTTAAACGTATAAGGATTACAACAAAATCCCTCACTCATTTGATCTCAAACGCCACATTTAGCAGCCCAAGGCGATTACGGATGCACTGATTCTTATCAATCGTTGAAGGCTGAATTCGGGGCCTTTAGGCGGGTTCTGCAAGGATTAGGGACCTATTTATTATTACACAGAGTATGCAGAATTTTAGAGAACATGAGCTTGAAAGTGGTGGGAGGTAAATGATTTAGTGTAACCTTGTGTTGGTTTCAGTAAGTCATATTATTTTATACACTACACGAGTTTTAATATACATGCACAGGTATTGAGTATTATGATGTATTCCACAAGTTAATTCAAATACAAATTATGAAATCATTTTATTAAGGATTTAAAATAGCTCCTGATGAAATTATTGGAATTCATTTTTGTACAGGTATGAGAATTTATGAAGGTAGCATATTTGTGAGGAATTACGCCTCTCTATGATGATAAAAAGAAGTGTACGTAATTCTATATTTCATTCACGTAAAATACAATGTTGTACAACGTCACAACAATGTGTAACAACCCTTCTCTCCTCCCTTTGTGTCCTACAATCGAATATGATTCAGTTCCTTTTGCTCAGTCTCATGCAGAGCTGGACTGTCCCGCTTCAGACAACGCCGTTTCCAGTTCATGAATCCGTTGCTCTTTCTGCAAAACAATTGGGAGATACTATGTTAAATCATATACATTTTGGGAAAATTCAACAGAAAGCCACACCAGTTACGTCAATTTCTGAAAAGCTTTGACTTAACAGCCACTAGATTCGGTTTACATTTAAAGTAAAAATTAACCCCTTTTAGAACTAACCGTAACTGTTTGCTGTAAAGTCAAAGCTTTCAGAAATTTGCATAACTGACATGGCGTTTTGTTGAAATTTCCCTTTGATAAGTGTCCCTTTGATAAGTGGGCATACTGCGACCGGCCCATTTATTAGCAACACTGTCAGCATTTCCAGCCTCACTAAAACCAGCGTCGCCAGACCAGTGTACTGAGTTTTCCTCCAGCACCACCACTACTACCATATTCAACACCATCACCTCATCTGCCAGTCCACCATCAACACCATAATTATGAGCCAGATCTTTAGTACAAGACATGAGGATTTGTGATGGAGCGAGAAACGGAAATATATATGTAAATACCAATTTTCATGGCTGCGGACCATTTCCTTTATTGTCATCTTGAAATTTAATGTATGGAAACATCCTCGTACATTAATGAGCAGAGCTGGTCGAATCACGTATTTTCTCCAAGAGATTCAAGTCGAGTCGTTTTTCGGTAAGGAGCAAGTCAAGTCATGAGGCTTCTTTGCCTTCATTGATTCAAGTTTAAATCTCTCTGAACTCACCTCAAGTCAGATCGACCTGGCAAATAGCATGACATTTCAAATCACTGGCATCAAAGCATTCGTAGACATAATAGTCTACATGTGCATCAATCCCCCCAACGTTAGTTTTTTTTATTTTGTCACATGCACTTGGTAATTACATATACGTAACATTTCTTTGATTTTGTTTTGAGTTCTTAAAAATTACTTGCCGTGTGCTCTTTCATGTCATTTTTAACACTAGTCAAAAGTGAAGTCATAATTTCAGGCAAGTCGAAATCTAGTCGAGTCTTGCTACTGTTATAGTTTAAATCGATCTGACATAGCCATTATTCCACCAGGGCAAATCTTTGTGTGTGTGTGTGTGTGTGTGTGTGTGTGTGTGTGTGTGTGTGTGTGTGTGCGTGCGTGCGTGCGTGCGTGCGAGCGTTTGTATATAATTATATGTGTGTGTGCATTATTGTGTGTGGGTGTCTTATGTATCTGCGTGTGTGTGTGTGTGTGTTTGTGTGTGTGTGTGTGTGTGTGTGTGTGTGTGTGTTTGTGTGTGTGTGTTTGTGTGTGTGTTTGTGTGTGTGTGTGTGTATGAGAGAGAGAGAGAGAGTGAGAGAGAGAGAGAGAGAGTGAGAGAGAGAGAGAGAGAGAGAGAGCGTATATAAATCGAGTCGTAATCGATTCAAATCAATTGTCTCGAGTTACCCAGCTCTGTTCATAATATGTATAAAACAATTGCTAGCACCTCTTTTAGAGCTATCTCCAGTCGTCGCTGCACCGTGATGTTTTCCTTCATCTGCTCCAACGGAGACACACGTGACTGGGTGGTCTTGGGCATTGTCACGGAGGTCGGGTTACCATCAAACCGTACAGTGACGTCACCGCTAGGATTGTGGTACAAAGAGTATATCTGGGCAAGGGAAAGAAAATAAGGCATGTTTTCAATAGGGCGAGGCGCGATTCCAATCGAGATTTCCAATCTTCCGAACCTAGAGAATGCTGACATCAAACATCACACTTGATGACATTCGAGGCCGAATTCCTATCAGGTCTACAAGAGAAACTAAACACGGACAATAAGTGATATTCTAGGAGTAAGCAGCGTCTCACACAACAAAAATCAAAAACAGCAGGGCTGACAGATTATAATCATTGTTATTATTACATGCGTGTGACGCATTGTACTGGTTTCAGGACGGGTCACGTTACAGGCCCACAGGCATAATTTTTCTAACTTTTACACGTTGTTTTTTTGTTTTTCTTTGTCGCTAACCCCAGTATCCAAAAGACTTTCGAAATACTTTTAGCCTACATTTACATAATTTTATTGCCCGTTTATGTCGTGAGAGCTTAGAATCGAAGCTTTGAGGTACCGTTAATCACAATTCAAATCTAGACTTGAATAGCTCGGATCGGATTCGTGGGTATGGAATGTTGGGCACTCTGCCCAGCCCTACTTTGCAAATGAATCTGTAACGTAACCCAAGCAAGGCTGTGGTGGGCAAGCGTTCTGGCTAAACAAAGGTCATCATGAAAATAAAAGGCACAGCATCAAATTTGTTTTGAAAACCCAAGAGCAATGCTCTTTCTTAGCGAAATTGGTTCAGTGGAAGTATAGATAATTATCAGGGAGAAAAGGTGCTGGAAGACGCAATTTTTTTTTGTTTGACGCATGTTTACACCTTTAAGCTATAGCTCACGAACCTTCATTAGCATTGTTATCCCCACACTTTGCAACTTCAACTTCATCAAGAACCACAATCTTGTTAACACATCTATAGGGGTGTCGGCTAGAGGTCATGTGGGCACTAATTAACTAGGATGTATGAAAAAGCCGCCTGCGAATTATATTATATAAGTTTATATGGGCAACACCTCTATAAAGAACAGGAGTTAACACCTAGGCAGAAACCATCCACGGTATCTTGCGTGTACCAAAGGTGGAGGTAGGATGATGAAGGTAGCCCTTCTCTTATGAAATAGACAAATTCAGAGGGGGATTCAGAACATTTGCTTGCAGCAGCAGCAGCAGCAGTAGCAGCAGCAAAAGCAGCAAAAGCCGCTGTGGCAGCAGCAGCAGCAGCAGTAGCAGCAGCAGCACAACAGCGCAATAATAATAACCAAACCGATAACTGTCTCATTAATCTCAAACACAGCAGGTATAGACCTAATAGTGACGTTATCTGTTCAAAAACAACACCAAATTCAATGGCGTTGTTATCAGTATCATCGACATCGTCATCATCATCATCATCATCTTCATTACCTATCATCATCGCCATCATCATCATCAACAACAACAACAACAACAACAACAGCAACAACAACAACAACAACAACGACGACGACGACGACAACAACTACAACAACAATAACAACAACAACAAACCCACAACAACAACGACGACGACGATAACAACTACAACAACAATAACAACAACAACAACAACAACAACAACGACTACCCACCTTGGGAACGAAGACTATGCACAAAGTAACGGTGGTGCACAGAATGACGAAGAGTGATTTGATGACGTAAGCACCCTCGTAGTTGTCGTCACCGATGACGAAGCCTAGAGGAACGCCAATCAGGCAGATGACAGCCGTGTTGTACACACAGAAGCCAATGTGTCTGTGGAACACATGTTTCGTGAAAAAAAAAGGACATAAAAATACGACTTATGTTTACCCCATAAGGATACTGATTTACATTACCATATCATGTTACCCCGTAAGGATCTTGGTTCAGTGTGCCATAAAATGTACACACCTCATTCACAATACAAACACACAGAACAATCGACATCATATATATAAATACATAATATTACAAATGAAATACTTAACAAAGTCATTGCTGGTCGCCTGCGGTGCAGCGCCGTGGTCACCCAAGCTCTAAAATCAGGTAATCATTTACACCTCAGTTGAGTGGGGACAGGGACGTGAAGTGTCTTTCCCAAGGACACCACAACATAAACCACCCAGCCTGTGAGTCGAACACTTGAACTATTAAACTTTCTTGAATCTTGACAATCTTTGGTTTCTGAGTACAACTCACAATCAACAAGACCACGCTGTCTCTCAGCTTACTCAGACTTATTATGATTAAGATAATAGTAATGATAAGAGTGCTTGTGTAACCGGGTGGCAAGGCATATAAAATTCATTATTAAGGGGGAGGAGGAATGTGAGCTCAGTCTTATAATTTTATTTGATGTTACATATTAGTTTAGGGAAGTGTGTCACCAAGAATTTTACAGAATTACCGTGAATGATCAGTTCTGAGAGGAAGGACCGAAAACACATACATTAGAAAATTTCATGCCCCTGCCGGGAATAGAACCAGGGTCTCTCAGTTTGCAAGTCTGAAAGTGTCACCACTACACTACAGGGATGCTAACTTCACAGCAATTTAAATTATTAAATAATTACTGCCTGAATGTGTTCCCTAACTTCCATGTGCGAGCCTAGTGCTCACTCGTCACCCTAACACGCTTCCCGACTGCTCACACTTGCATACTGTTAAAAAAAAAAATGAAGACCTACGGATGTTTTCCGTCCGTATAGAAACCCTTTCATACTTATGCGGTGTCGTCTTGATATGCTCCGGAGCAAATAAGACAAGGGCATCCTTTTTCTGTATACAGTATCATGTTTCTAATTTTTTCGGATGAAGAGGTCAGTGTCTATCTGTCTATCGGTGTTTGTCCTTAGCGTGACAGCACTTTCAGGATGATTATAATACATGTACTTAGAATCTAAGGTGCCTGAGGAATACAAGATTTTCATAGCACTCATGTGTATATATATATATATATATATATATATATATATATATAT
>JAWQUT010000310.1:597796-608641 GCA_033807755.1 Ellobium chinense | reverse complement strand
ATATATATATACACAAACCTGCATATACAAGTGTTTAAATATGCACCTTGCGATACAGAGTATAATGATATAGCTACTTTCTAAATTCCTTAGGGAATATAATGTGTCGCAGCCATATACAGGCGCTGATCACCAGCATTCTAACAATATCTTTCACTGCCTATAGCTTGGTACCCATTTTACAGACGGGTGGACTAAGGAAAATGTGAAGTGCTTTCCCAAGGCACCTACAACATGACCGTCGTCGGGAATCGAACCCACGACCTTTATATCTTGAGTCCAACACTGCAACTATTCTGATATGTAGTAATCAGAAGCTATGGTCTCCCTCCGTATATTCTATGTCTGCCTCCATGTGAACAATAGTATTTGACTGTCACCAGTGGTCATACTTGTAGAGTGCAAAGTGTTGTGTTTTGAGAGTATAGGAATGAAGCCAATGATTGCGTTTCGCGACATTCAGAAAATAGCACGTCTATTAGTGATTATGTAGATTTTTTTATTCTGTGCAGCAAAACCCTTGAGAAACGCTCACCAGATTTCAGGTAATTGAACTGACGGTCGCCTCAAACCAGGGTTAGGTGGAACTGAGATCATATGAACGCAATTCATAAACTTAGGTTCAGTTCACGCGAACTTCATCTGAGCTTAACAGATATTTTGGATGAAATCATCTGAATCTGAACTGTGAATATTGTGGGTGCTTGATCTGAACTTTAATAAATTTTCTTCCTTAATTAATCAGTTCACGTATACCTCGAAAAGCAGAACCGAATACCACTTTCCAAAACCGACGAGAACTGAACTGATCTGAAAATTATTCAGTCTTCCTAGAACTGAGCTACACTTGTTCCCCCCTGTGAACTGAACTTGAACCGAACTTGAACCGAACTTGAACTGAACCTGAACTGGACGTGAACTGAACTTGAATGGACTTGAACTAAACAGAACTGACTTTTTTGGTGAACCTGCCCAATCTTGCTTCATATAACATACTTTTCTTTTATTTGTTATGGGACATAAGGAAGACGATCGCGATCGCTTTAGACAAGATTAATCCCGGTAGTTGCGATAAGGAGGTTAAATATATAGGAAATATGATTGATATTCCCTAAATCTCCACCGTCTCGGTTGGTGGTTGTACTATGCAGGTGGTCGCCATACCGGTTCGACCGCAAATTTTATTTTAAGCGCAATTTTTATTTACAGTACAATGCCTGGGCAATGTAAAAATGTCCGTATAGTGTAGACAGGATACAGTCGACAGTGATTAGCCGCAGCTACTCGGGAACACAAATTGATGTATTGTTTGTTAATATAATAATATTGTCTTTGTGCACTTGTTCAAGACATATTTCCGGAAGGATTAATAAAGTTTATCTTATCTTATCTTATCTTAAATTTCAGTGCTGTTAAAAGTAATCCGAATTTAGCCATTGACGTCTAATAGACAAAACGGGAATGTTATTAAAAACAAGAACATCAAGCGAAAATCGCCATTAAGTTTCTGTCGAGTAAATAGGGCTGACGATTTTTCTATGAATAAAGGAGGAGACAAATGGACAGAACCTGATAAAGAGTTAATCTTTGTCGTTTGAAAACACGATACGACCATAATATCTTAAAATACTGCTCCATTTACCTATCTTCAAAGCTGCTGATTCGTTCATACTCTGAAGAACATTAGACAAAATCGATATTCAGTCATCCACGCCTACGGAAAATGAAAACTCTGCTAATGAAATGGAACCTTTTACGACATTGTTACGCGTCTATCTCTACGCCCACAACAGCACTGACAAAAAGTTATGGCCTACATATTTGAAGCACCATTTAGAGATTGGTAATAATCGCCTATTTTGATGCCGAGACATAAAACCTATTTAACTTAAGATATACGGATTGTTTATTTTAAGCAACAAGTTAGGATGTAATTAGTGAACGACGACCAGATTTAGATAAAGGATTTCAGAAGAGGTCTCATAGACGCAGTTGCTTTCAACAGGGAGAGTAGATCCACATACGGATCACGGTGAAGAACGACTGTAAAAGTAATTCCACCATGGTCCTAGTCGTAATGTTGTTCACTTTCTCTTTCTTTCTCTTCTTTCCCTGCTCTCTCTCTCTCTCTCTCTCTCTGTCTCTCTCTCTCTCTCNCTCTCTCTCTCTCTCTCTCTCTCTCTCTCTCTCTCTCTCTCTCTCTCTCTCTCTCTCTCCTCTTCTTCCTCCTCCTCCTCCTCCTCCATCAGTGCCGTGAGTATATCCTGTAACATCTACCGTGCAGCCACGTCGGCCCGATTAGTAAATTGGGAATACAGCCTTATAATTTAATGTGAAAAGATCAACAAAGTGAATTTACTGATTTTAAGAAAGTCACAACGCGGCCACTGGAACGGAAGCCATGGAGCCTGTTCTTAAAAAGAGAACAAACAACAACAAAAAAAAAAACTAGACTTTTGAATAAGAAAAAAAAAAGGTGAAGAATGGTGCTCTTTGAGGAAAAAAAAATGAGGTCATTGACCAACAAACTGTCCAAGATTTAAGCTTGACAACCAGAAGTCACGATCTACTCACACCAGGGATGTCACAGACCTGCAAAAATCATGGGAAATTGCCACTGACATTTCTAGGTCTCGATAACACCATAATAATATCAACAGAAACTGGCCTGCTGATCTTGGAAACAAAAGTACAGAGGCGAGAGTACAGGGATACAGAGGACCTGTAATGAGTGTTTGTTTGATATCAGATTTATGAAATGAGTTATACATTTATCGTATTCGCGAGCCTCTGGCGAGTACTGTAATTCAAATGTTTAACTGAACTGAAACATGAAGAGGACGATGACAAGCGATAAGAAAGACAGACTGAAATTTTTTTTTTTTTTAAATCTAGACAAAGGGAACCCCACGGCAATGAAAATAGTTACAAAAGAAATATGTCACATACTCATGACGTCACAAAAGAAATGACGTCACATTTTCATACGCCTAAAGGTTTCTAAGGCTTTCAAATCAAAGTATTCGTAAGCAGGTCAAAGGTCAAATTTATGTAACATGTGACATACCAAAAAATTATTACACACTTTTATGTCACCGGAAATAGGTCCTGTTTATAATAATATGATAAACTCTCTTTTGTGTCGTCGAAAGTGAAAACGTATTAAACTTTTTCATGTATTTCAGACGCCGACAATTCTTTGTTGAATTGTTTTATCTAGATTTTAGTAATTATTTTGGTAGAAATGTCAAACTACCTAAAAATATGGGGAAAAAATGTGTGACAACCCTGTCACTGGAAAGTAGATACGATTTACTGTGCATAATCTTTCTTTAATGAGTGGGCCGAACCATAACGATTCTTGATTCTAAAAACAGTTTAATATCGCTGTATTTATCTCAGCGACAAAACTCATTGTGGCTTTAAGTACTGTTGCCAGTTAGCCTAGAGGAAAGTGCGGATGATAATCTAAACATGTTGTAAACTTGAGGAGATTACATGTATTATGAAATGAAATGAAATTGCGACTTTATTTACCCCGTAGGGAAATTGTCTTACAAAGCCATGCAATGTTATACATCTCATTCATAAGACAAACACATATAACAATACATATCATACATCTAAATACACAATATTACAAATGAAATACATAACAAAGTCATTGCTGGTCGCCAGCGGTGCAGCGCCCTGGTCCCCCCAGCTCTAAAGCCAGGTACTCATTTACACCTGAGTCGAGTGAGGAAATGGAAGTGAAGTGTCTTTCTCAAGGACACTACAACGTAAACCGTCCCGCTCGCGAGTCAGACACATAAACCTTAGCCTTGAAAGTCTTCAGTTTCTGAGTACGACTCACAAACCGCATGGCCACGCTGCCTCCGAGTATTAGTAACTTTCTCAGTGCTCGGGTTGATGAAGGTGGGTGGAAAATTTATCCTGAACTGGCTGGTTTCGGCCTTTTTTTTTTTTTTTTTTNTTCGGAGAAATTCTTGGCGGCAATTTTGATATGGGTGTGTCTATATATCTAGGACAGTTCGATCTCATTATGTTTGGCATCTCTATAGTCACAATCCAGATAGTGTCTTCAGTTCTTATGGATTCACTTTATCCTCAGTAGGTGAAATGTGAGTGACCTACTTTAAAGTACCAGTATCTTGTTCAGTTGATAGTTATGTGAAACCTACCCGATATCGATATTTATCAACGATGAGCCCTATTCATAGAGCAGTAACTGAATAATCCTGGCTAAGGTTAGATCTATTTCAGCGGATTGATTCTCATTGCAGAACGACACAGGGCAGCAGTGGTTGGAGCTTTGTGACATCATGCGACCAAAATGTTTCGTTATACCTTACACTCAAACACGGTTATAACGAAGCTCATAGGCCGCTCTAAACCATAAAACTGTTTCGTAATAAGCATATGTTCTCAGCATTTGTAAGACTGGTCAAAAGCCAACTATTTTATTTAGGGATTGGGAGGTGCTTCAAAATAAGGCTACTTTGGTGTAAAGGGTTTTTTGCAGTAAGCGTGTTGGTGAGTATAGTGAGTGTCGGGTTCTCATAGGCCTCATATGGGAGCATGAGTTATAACAGGGTATTCTTTTCACCTAGTGCTCAGTTTGGGAATAGGGCAATGGTAGCGTAAAGTTAGGGAAGAAAAGTGTGTGGAAAGTCCGTCTTGTGTGCTCTGTCTTTCCCTTGTTTGTGGTGGAGGCGGGGAGAGTGAGTGAGTGAGTGAGTGAGTGAGTGAGTGAGTGAGTGAGTGAGTGAGTGAGTGAGTGAGTGAGGTGTGGTGTGGTGTGTGAGTGACTGGTGAGTGAGTGAGTGAGTGAGTGAGTGAGTGAGTGAGTGAGTGAGTGAGTGAGTGAGTGAGGTGTGGTGTGGTGTGGTGTGGTGTGTGAGTGAGTGAGTGAGTGAGTGAGTGAGTGAGTGAGTGAGTGAGTGAGTGAGTGAGTGAGTGAGAGGAGAGAGAGAGTGAAAAGAGAGAATAGTGGAACATAAAGTATGGTTTATGGGTGATTAAATTGTATTTCCTGCTACCTCTGTGTATTTGAATATGAGATGAAGTAAATCCATTCGGCCTCATAATCAGACGAGTGAAAGAGGATCAGGAGCAGACTAAACGAACGTACGATGTTAAAATTTGGATAGTGCATGTGTTTGTGAAGAACATATCATGTCTTTTTTTCCGTGTGAATTGTATACTTACCTTGTGCCAACGTACGTTTTTGTTGTTGTTGTTGTTGTTGTTGTTGTTGTTGTTGTTGTTTTGAGCTTATGGCCTGACAAAGTTCTGAACTAAACCTGAACTTGCCCCCAACTCTAAACCAAGCATTAGGATGGAACGTCTCAGGAGTTTGCCACAGCACGTATGAAGTTGAAGTTCTAGTTCAAAGGTTTTATTAGGCCACAGATCAACATCATACAGTACGATACAATATTACATGAGAACAAATCCATTGCAAAGACGCATACGTCTTCCTCATGCACACAATTGCCACCCATTTAACACTTTCTCATCTAAGGCCCTTGACAGACGAGATGTAAAAAACGCAGCAGGAATTACTGCGAAGTCTGGAGATACACTGTGACAAATGGGTGCGGTCACACGAGCGACAGGCAGTAGTTTCAGTCCTGGCGTAGCAGATGTGTGTCGCCCACATTCTGGTACTCCGCGACACTCACCATGACCAAAGCCACCCTGACTCTCCGATCGTCCATGTTGAACTGAGCTGTAGCGTTAAATGTCGCCCGTCACAAAAGTAAGCGACACTTTCTGCGCAGAATTTACTGCGCGACAATTGTAGCTCGAGTGTCAAGGCACTAACTGACAACCAGTCTTTCGAAAGTTAAACACACAAATCATGACATTCCTAACTGTAATCACTCACTCTCTCAAATCTCACTCTCTGCTTATCTCTCTCAACCCCTCCCCCCCCCCCCCCCCCCCCCNCCCCCAACTTCTACAATTCCTTGCCAGAGGGCGTTCATTTTTGGCTCAAATTTCTGAATTATATTACCTCAATATTCCGAAACGTAAATTACTTAGTCTTCGCATGTCTTCACCCCATTCACTTTTAAAGTATTTCACTAATCTAAACATATTTGGTTTAACTTTTAAATACCCCGGGGGTAATTTTTTCCTAATTCCTTAAACCGTGGAAATACTATCTAGATAGAAGACAGTGGAAGAGAGACAAGATAGAAGAGAGTGGAAGAGTTAATCTGTGTAAAACTAACCGACTGTCGTTGAGCGCATCCACTCTGATGTTGCGGGTCTCCCAGGCCAGAAAGATACCGAAGAGGAGAAGGATTCCTTTGTACACCAGCATAGCACCCACCCAGTACACTGTAACCATGAAAACCATTATGATAATGGTGTGGTGTGGTGTGGTGTGGTGTGGTGTGGTGTGGTGTGGTGTGGTGTGGTGTGGTGTGGTGATGTGGAGTGGTGTGGTGATGTGGTGTGGTGTGGTGTGGTGTGGTGTTGATGAAAGTGGTGGTGGTGGTGGTGGGTGGAGATGGTGATAGTGATGATGATGGTGATGGTGGTGGTAGTGATGGTGATGACGGTGGTGGTGGTGGCGGAAGTTATGGTGATTGTAAGGATGGTGTTGGTGGTGATGGTGATAGGAGAGGTGATGGTGATGAGAATGGCGATGATGGTGATGGTGATGGTGGTTGTGGTTGTGGTGGTGGTAGAGGTGATGGAGATGGTGATTGTGATAGAGATGGTAGTGGTGGTGATGGTGATTTTGATGGTGATAACGGCGGTGATTATATATAGAATGTGTTAAGCAAAAGCGTGTTAAGCAATGGTTGTGTTAACAGAGTTCCACTTTATATTTCCTGGCACAAGCTTTACATTTCGCTCAATCCCGCTAAAAGACCAACCTATAAACTGAGATGAACTCAAAACAAAACCTCCTTGACCGAGGTGATAAAACACCTTATGAAAAAAAACCAAAACAACCTGACAATGAGTCGCTGACCTCCTTCATCCCCTTCTTCTTCTTCTTCTTCCTCCTCTTCTTCTTCTATTTCTTCTTCTTCTTCTTTTTCCCCCTCTTCTTCTTCTATTTCTTCTTCTTCTTCTATTTCTTCTTCTTCTTCCTCCTCTTCTTCTTCTTCTTCTCATTCTTTTTTCTCATATTTCTTCTTTTTCTTNTGGTGATTTTGATGGTGATAATGGCGGTGATTATATATGGAATGTGCTAAGCAAGAGCGTGTTAAGCAATGGTTGTGTTAACAGAGTTCCACTTTATATTTCCTGGCACAAGCTCAATCCCGCTAAAAGACCAACCAATAATCTGAAATGAACTCAAAACAAAACCTCCTTGACCGAGGTGATAAAACACCTTATGAAAAAAAACCAAAACAACCTGAGAATGAGTCGCTGACCTCCTTCATCTCCTTCTTCTTCTTCTTCTTCTTCCTCTTCTTCTTCTATTTCTTCTTCTTCTTCTTTTTCCTCCTCTTCTTCTTCTATTTCTTCTTCTTCTTCTATTTCTTCTTCTTCTTCTATTTCTTCTTCTTCCTCCTCCTCTTCTTCTTCTTATTCCTTTTTCTTCTATTTCTTCTTTTTCTTCTTCCTACTCTTCTTCTTCTTCTTCTTCTTCTTCTTCCTCCTCCTCTTCTTCTTCTTCCTCCTCCTCTTCTTCTATTTTTCCCTCTTCTTCTTCCTCCTCCTCTTCCTTCTTCTTCTTCTCCTTCTTCTTCTATTTCTTTTTCTTCCTCTTATTCTTTGGCTTCAATTAATGTTCCCTGGAGCAAGATGATTCCATTCGACAACTGGTCACCCAACCCCCCCCTCCCCCCTCTTCCCACTCTTTCCCCTTCCACCCTACCAACAGGACTGTGGTCTTACCTTCCGTGGATGATGTGCATTTAACAACAAATGGTACCAGTATATGATCGTCATCAGCTGGGTCAATCTAGGAAGTAGAATTTGAAAGAACATTCCTTTCATCTATTTGTTTCGTATTGCATGTAAGTTACTGATGCAGTCAACTCCGCTTAATCGCAAGTCCATGAGAGCATAGGAAAAGTTGTGATTAAACAAAGATGTTATTATCCGGAGAATTTTATGTACAAAATACAATATGCTGTTTTATGAAAATGGTCATTAAGCGGATTGCATTTACATTTCTAAGAGGTACGTAAACCTGCCATCCAAGAACATTATTATTGCTAATTTATTATCAGCAGACCAGCATACCAGATCACTCAGTAATTTCCTCAACTCCTTCGTGAGCATACAGTGCCGCTGATTATTATGTAATGGTCGAAAAGACATTGTTGACGTTTATTCTAAAGGTCTCCTCTATGACCTATGGCTCAATAGATTTGTTTCAACATTTTTCCATTTTTCCTAATTAACGCATTTGCTCTGTATTCTAGAAATATGTGCCAGCTAATTTGAAAACTCCTGTAACAAAGTTATAAAACAGAAGTACGAGAAATTGTTACTTTCAATAATTTTCTACAGTTTACAGTACGGTCACTGGGCGTGTCATAGTCATAAAATCCAATGAACTCCTATTCAAAACAAACTTACGTTTGTGTAAAAACATAGTGCTTTAAAAATATATAAGCTTCCTTAGAACAGGTCGCGTTGTTTACTGATGCTCGCTCGATACGAACTGCAAACCAAGGAAAAAATGAATATATCATATATCCGGATGCCATTTTTTTTTCGTGGTGTGAAGCATAGACTGGGATATGTTTGTTCGCATAAAAAAAAGTGTAACTTTATTGCAAATATTATTAGCATATTAAGACAAAATGAAATAAGATATTTGCAATCGTTGACGGCGTTTTTACAGTCTAGATTAGCTATTTGTAAAATCATACTCGTATAAAAAGAATGCCATACTATTGCTTGTCTGACTCTTTTCTTTAAATTACCCGTCCCTTGGCGATCAGTTCAAAAAGGGTGAGATCAAAATGACATGAGGAATACGTTTTGCAGGGCATCATCTTCTCTGTTATCTTCTTCACTGAAAGCTCATATTCTGGGCCATTCCATAGTACCTGACAGGACATTTAGACAATACTTTTTAAACAAAAAGCACTCGCAGATTTACTTATAATCCATTCTTTTTTGTTTTCTTTACACAAATCAAAAAAAGCAATGGCAAAAAGTAGCTGACAAAACTAACATTTTTGACTTAAGAGAAAAATTGGATCTCGTTTAATCACACCTCATAAGATTGGTAACTGATGGGACAGAAAAAGTACCTCGTTTTTACATGGTAACCCAAAGTAGCAAAATTTCTGAAATTCAACCACTTATAAAACAAAAACATATTTTTATTCACTCAGATAATGATGCATCTAAAGCAGTTTTATCCAAGAAAAATAGTTTAGCACACCAGGGCCGTCTTTCTGAGTAACTGATGGGACAAAAAAAAACTGGTTATTGATGGGTGAGAATGGTAACACAGTATTCTAGAGAAGAAAGCTACTTTGCAAACTTGGAAGTGAATTTATCCTTCCAAATACATTGAACTATTCCAACTATTCTGCACGATGATGCCCCAACTTGCTTTATAGTAAATTGCATTTGAAAAATTGGTCCTCGGATAACATTTTACATGGAATGACCTTTCTTCTTCTTCCTGCTTGTTAAATATTTGTTCTTCATAGAGGCAAATTAGATTAATCGCTTTGATCAAACAGATGTCAAATAAATCAAGGCTATTTCCGGCCTTGCTTTGACCTCCCGTAGTCAGACAATCACAGGCTATAACTGTCCCAGTGTCGTATGACTGATATCATCATGTCCAGTGTTTTGCTTTTTTTAATCTGGGAGATCATCCATTCGACATTTCGTCATAATGTACAGTCACTTGTACCAACTAGTGAAATCTGTTCGTCAACAATTCAAGAGTCGATTACTGAGCGACTATATGCAGTCTTTTCATACGATACTACCAGATGGAAACCATCAGAAAGTTCAGTGAGGGAGAGAAAGAAAAAGCAGAATACGTAATGAAAGTAAACTGTTCATCTAATAATTTTATGTCCGATTTTGCTGAACTGCAGTAATGTAATAAAATAGACCCATATATCCTACTCAAAATGCTATTTTTTTTTATCTTATCGCTGATGAGCAGGGGGAAGAAATATAGTGCCAGTGCATAATAATCTCGACCATCGGGGCAGAAACCAATCATTCATGACGCGGGTGATCAAAATAAAGTCTATCCCAATCTTTGACTACCTAATCCCTTAAAGAAATCAGTCTCAGTGCGCAGAAGCACTAGTCTATGTTTATGTTAGGCATACGGGAACGGTTTCGATTATTACTCCCAATACAGTGTAGCATGCCTTTGTCGGCGAAAGGATGATTAGCATTCAACAACAACAACAACAACAACAAATCTGCTACTGCGTCATGTCGGGCATAAGCATGGATTGCATTGTAACCGATACCTAGCGTAATTATTAGGAACCCTTGATCCGTGAACGCAGGAGTTACAGACCACCTTAAACAACGAGGACGACGATGATGATAATAATGATGATGGTGGTGATAGCGATTTTGTATTTAATCTGATTAAGAAATCATATCTTTGATTCGAAAATTCGGAAATTTTTTATCTCATTATTTATTATCATTTTTAATTTTAAATATTAAAGTGTATATCTTAATCCTTCGATGATTTGGACAGACACTCAGTTATTACAAACAACAAATCAGTGCCGGTTAGGAAACACTTTAACTCCCCTGGCCACAACGATGACAGGGATATGATGCTCCAAGGCATAGAAGTTGTCCATACCCCCCGTGGGACTGCCCTTAACGAGCATGAGTCCTACTGGATGTAAATTGCTGGGG
>JAWQUT010000310.1:585539-597790 GCA_033807755.1 Ellobium chinense | reverse complement strand
GGGGGGTTCTTAGTATTGAAGAACCTCACTTCAGTAACCTTCCTTTCGAAAACTGATCCCCCTCCCCCTTTCACCCTTTCCCTCCTCGTGGGGTAATTGCTATAGCAAGTTATATAAATAAGCTGTTTCGCCTATATGCTCAATCGTACGCCACTGTTTATACATTTATAGCAATCGGAGAGCCCGCCTGGACTCTTCCCTCGTTTTTCATTTAAATCCGAATTTCGTATTTACCTACTTTGTATAACATGTACTTATTTGATTTGATAATGATAATATTATGCTAGTGGTAGCGCCTAGTTAGGCCTCTTTTAGTCGTATTTCTTTATTTTCGAGATATACCAAGCTTGTCTCTTTTATATGTATGACTTCCTAACCTGCCCCGCTGCTTTCTCTCTCCACCTATATTATTGACTGCTTGTAGCTCAGGTTTTTCTTGGGGTAGCCTCTCATACCCCCTCCTCCCTTTTACACACAACTCTTTTCTTCTTACCTTAATTCACTCCTCTACCAACTGTTTTATCCCGTGATCCAGGTTCAGTTCTTATTGTCCTTACCCGCTATTTTAAGACCGCCCCATTCAATCGATCAGTAACTGACTTTTAGCTCACTCTTCCATGCTTGTCTTGTCTTTTTCTTCTTAATATGGTTGCTTTTATTGCGAAAGTTACAATTCTTGTTTCATTCTATTGATAAAGACCTTAGAGCCGAAACGTTTAGAAGCGATTTTCATTCTTGTTCTTTAACTAGTTTTTAAATAAATTCTGGGAATTAAGGTTGAGCTTTTACTTTTTCTCAGTTTTAAATAATGATGACGATGATGATGATGATGATGTATTTAACCTGGTAAAGAACCACATTTATGATTCGAAAATTCGTAATTACTTTTTATCATTATATCAGTGCTTTGAAATTTTAAATATACAGATATATTTATTAATTCTTCGCTGGTTTGGACAGAACTTTTTAATTCTTTTTTAATGTGTTCCAAATGATAATGATGATGAAGATAACAGTCTAGAATCCAGGCCAAGGACGGCTTACGCCATCTCTCATGATTATCACTCCCAGGAGACCAGATCACTGAACAGCTCTCTCAACTCCCTGTAGAGTATACAATGCCACTGAATCACTAGAATTTCAACAGTAGCTTTCACCGCCTAAATCAACGCACCTATTTGACAAACGGATGGACAGAGAAATATCTAAATGACATGCATTCCCAAGGCATTTACAACACGACCATAGCGGGCATCGAACCCATGAGATTTTGATCCTGAGTCTAACAAATCGTTAACCTTTCCACAAATGTACTAAAAAAAAATTAATACTCACCCTGGCTCCTAGCTGATTTTTGGTTCGTAGCAACGGATCAACAGTTACCCAAACGATGAGAAAAACGATATCTATCGCCAGCAGTATCATTATTCTCCCAGTCAGGTGGATGTCCTTCATTTTCTGTACCGCAAATGAGAAGAAGAAACATATATGATATATGACGTGACGTGATGTGATGTGACGTGATGTGACGTGACGTGACGTGACATGATAATTATGATACGGTATGCTGTGATGTGATGTGATATGCTATATACTCATACTTTGCGATGCGATACGATTGACCATGTGGCAATTAAGGCTTAGGGGCAACTTAAGTCCCTCTTGCACCCACTTTGACCTTCATTTAGATAAAACGGTTTCCGAGCACTGACGAGAATCCCCATAAGTGCTTCGCCCCTTTCGGCAACAGCCATCGAAGTAATTGTCAGAAAAACTACCTGTCTTTGTCGACAGTGAACGTTTGACTTACCCTTTGTTTTGCGTAGCGGTCGTGAGTGCACGAGGACAAACCAACTCGAGTATTGTGTACTCGAAACATTACTTCTTCGTACTCGTTTCAGTGCATAGACCAGTCGCAGTTTTTATACTTGCACGGTCAGAGGGGCATCGCAAGCCACAAAGCCAACAATAATTTCGTTCGCTTACAAATGGTTGGTTGATACGGAGGGAGGATACAATGGCATATGAGAGGGAGGGAGGGAGGGAGGGAAGGATACAGTGGTGGTAAGAAAGGAGGGAGGGAAAATGCAATAGCGTAACAAGGGGAGGAAGGAAGAGATACAGTGGCATGAAATAGGGAGGAAAGGAGGATACAGTGGCGTAACAAAGAGAGGGAGGGAGGGAGGAAAGGATCCAATGGAGTAACAAAGGAAGGAAGGATATAGTGAGGTAACAAAGGAGGGAAGAAAATATGCAGTGGCGTAACAAAAGGGAGGGAGGATACAGTGGCGTAATAAACGGAGGAAGGAAAAGATACAGTGGCGTGACAGAGAGAGAGAGGTGGAGGGAAGGATTATAGTGGCGTAACAAAGGAGAGGAAGGAAGGATGCAGAGGCGTAACAAAAGAAGGGAAGGAGACTATAGTGGCGTAACAAAACAAGGGAGGGAAGTATACAGTGGTATATGAGAGGGAGAGGGCGATAAAGAGTATCTTAACAGGTGGGTATATCGACGGAATGGCGGAATCAAAGCCATAACCGAAAACAAAGAAAGGACAGCTTGGCAAACCGAAGACGAAGGAAAGACAGCTTGGCAAACCGGAGACGAAGAAAAGACAGCTTGGCAAACCGAAGATGAAGGAAAAACAGCTTGACAAATCGAAGTTGAAGAAAAGACAACTTCACAAACCGAAGACGAAAAAAGACAGCTTGGCAAAGTCTTCGATATTATTTATAAACTGATACTCCCTTGGCTTGTACACCTAAAACTAAACGTTTTCCAATGAAATTCAGTCAGATTGATGGTGCTGGTTAAAGTTTCCAGCAGTCGATGTCTTCAAGTACTCGTGCCGATCAAGATATGCTCTAATTCCTCCCTCAAACCTGAGTGTCTAATCGTATAAATATGGATTCTATACATCTCAACTATTATTGCTATAGGAAAAGGTCAACAGATGCCTATACCATGTGCGCAATACGTAACTATCGCTCAAACTTATAACAAGGAGCGCGACGTCAAGCAATTTCCTCATATTTTGCTTGGCTTTGTTCAAAAGCGAGCACCTACGCTCATAAATTAACTTGCACGCACTCAGGATATTATTTTACTCTTCATGTTTTGGTCGATCTCAATATCTCTGCCACTTGTGTATTTCTCTTTTTTTAAATGCACTCATCTTCTCAGAGAAGATTTATCGTCATCCTTTTTCAGCCTGATTGGGTCTTCAAGCCAAAGTCGGAGTGAGTTACAGTTTATGACCTGCCAGTAAGATGACATTTATGACAAAGCAGTTACATTCCACTGTATTACAAGCACGCGTCTAAAGACTGTAATATAAGCTTAGTCTTTTCTGTGTCAAAACACTAACCATAATATCTAAAGATGGTCATTGGTAAAACTGGTTTGTTGGGATTATAGATTGAGCATTACTCGTACATACAAAGTGTCACCACCAGTGCTAGATTATAGAACACAGGTCGACGGTATTGAGGATAGCTAAAATTAGCTGGGATTCAATGACAGTGAAGGATCTCTC
This sequence comes from Ellobium chinense, assembly GCA_033807755.1. NCBI lineage: Eukaryota > Metazoa > Mollusca > Gastropoda > Ellobiida > Ellobiidae > Ellobium > Ellobium chinense. The sequence continues at coordinate 594,255 of JAWQUT010000310.1, read as the reverse complement.
AATGTTCGATACGAATATGAATCTCCTCAGGCTTCGCTGAAGCTGGTGCATTCCATGTCCAGCCCAGAAGACGTCTCAAGAGCAGGGTCTCAAACACAGGGTATCAAGATAGCATGTCAAGAACAGTGTCTCAAGTAAAGAATCTGGAGAACAGGATCTCAAGAATAAAGTTTCAAGAACAGAGCTTCAGGAAAAAGGCCTCAGGAACGGAATATCAAAACATGGCATCAAAACGTGGTCTCGTCAGCAGGATCTTAACAACAGGGTTTGAAGAATAGGATTCTATGAACAAGGTCTCGAGAGCAGAGTCTAAACAACGGATTCGCAAGAACAGGGTCTGAAGTACCCAGTGTCGACTAGCTTTTCTCATGAACAAGGTCTTAAGAATTTTGTACCAAGAACAAGGTATCAAGGATGTCAAAAACAAAGTCTAAAGAAGATGTTAAGAAATAGGTTTCAAGGTCACGGTCTCAGAAACAAAGTGTCAAGAACAGGGTTTTTATGAGTGTTTCAAGATCCCAGGAACAGAATGTCAAAACATAATCTCAAAACTGGGTCTCAAGAAAAGGGTTACATGAACAGGATGACAGAGTCTTAAGAATTAGGCTTCAAGGTTTCAAGAGCAAGCTATTAAAATCAAACTTGTTAGATGCCATGCTGACAGTAATGATGTTTAAATAATAATGCCGGGCATCCCAGAACCAATTACTTGACATATATCAAAGTACCCAAAGTGCTCCTTATGACAAATTATCAGTATCTCAGACAGGTTTCTGAAGCATCGACTTTTGCCGTCCACCGTGGATGGCGCGGTTGCCTCCCTAGACGACGCGAGAAGTCAGTGTGTCCGAAACTGGTCAAAGAGCTGTGGTTATTTCCAAGCAAGGCCCCGCGCTGTCGACGGACGGACGATAAAAGTTGATGCATCTGATGCCTTGCCTTAGAAACTGAACAAGGCATTATCTATGTTTCCTTTTGGTATGATTGATAACTTAAACTCTGCGACCAGAATAGCAATAGATTCAAAGGTTTAATTCCACAATCTATATCTTTCCCTTTCCCTCCTCCCCCTCTCGAAATATTAAAAAAAAAGTCCACCTCCACATCCTTGATACGTCATGATTCATATTTCCACCACAGGTAAGAAATTTAAACTGAAGTCTAAAATGTCAAAGCCTGTTGGGTTAGAAAAGATTGCATGGTGAGGTTAGAATCAACGAACAACATTTTCTTACAATTACTTTGGCATAGCTTTGTGGGAGTATTCGCATCAATAGAACATAATACTCTTTAAAAATAAATCTTTATCTGTTTTTAATATTGAATTTTAGCTTCTGTAATACAATCCTGACCTCTTAAAAACTCTTTGTGCCACAAAAAGACACAACACACGCTAATAAAAGCGGCATTCTTTATCTAGAATATCGAGTTTTGTTATAATAAAGTAGGTTCGCAAAGTCAGTAAATGGGCTTATTGTCTGGGTTAACATTATTGTATAGTAAAAATCTACAGTTTATTTTATATTTAGATACTGGGATGAATTTAATGAAATTATTGAAGAGTATACTTGATTTCAAAAAATTCAAAGACATGCTGTGCAATATTTTTTTTTCTTTTTTGCCTGAAAGGGCAGGATTGGCTTTCTTGAAGTTTTTAATTTTCGCGAGTTCCACATAATTTTTTTTTGTTTGTTCCTACTCCTTTGGCGTTGGTCAGTGTTTAAATTAGTCTTTTATACTGTGGGGCACGGCGACTGTCTCAGATGTTATTGGTTGTTTTTTTTTTTTTGCGGTTACTTCATCCTTTCATCAACTGACAATACAAAATTTATCTATTTATCTAGGGGGAATAAAGACTCTGATTTCCCAACAAAAGAACAACACCATGTGTTAAGTTATTAATAAAGTCCTATCTCTAAAGCCCTGGCCCTGATGGGTCCCAGAGGTGGAGCACTAGACCCCAAGCCCTGCCTTCTAATGAGACGTCCACTACAAAGTATGTTTTCGCTGTCATGTTTTAACCCTAACAAATAAGCCAAATACTGTGAGGGGGGATTTTCTGTGACAGCATTGTTATAGTTAGACCATACACCTATGGTGCAAGTTTCGCGTAATGATTTTCTCATAACTGTTTAAACGCTTAAGTCTTTTTTTTCCGTGAGAAATAATTTACGCAAGTCATTCCGAACTCACGAAATTCGCGAAAATTATATCCTTGAGGGAAAAAAAATCAACTTTTCTACAGTATCAAGTTTGGTAAAATCCACTGATTCATTCTCTACAGATTGGTTTAGGGATAGGGACAGGGTTAAGTGTAGTTAGGGGAATAAGACAGTCCCTACATATTATCATTGTCTACGCAATGTCTTGATTAGGTGTTTTCTCGTTCCTCGTTCCATTCCTCGCAAAAAACCAAGCTTTAGGTGGGAAAGTCTCTGGATATTCCCATTACTTATTTTTGCCAAAGGGTTAAAAAAAAAAAATTCCACCTGGAAAACGTAGGCAGCTGAAGCATACTTTTTATTCACTTCGCATCACTTATTTCTAATCACAATCACTGTTTACCAATAACTCTTAAGCAGTATTCAGGATCCGCGCTATCTAGCCTCACTCACACGCCATGGCAGATACGGGATTGTTTGTCCTGGCTGGCTGATGCAGAGAGGTGAATTGTTTTTTAAATCAGGAATTATGCCTCTTCCCGCCAGCCGAAAGGTTGTACGACATTAGTCTACGGTGTTATCCAAGATTCATGGAAGAGATATGGATCAGGGGAAATGTAATTATGATGTTATTGAGGGATCAGACATATTTGGAAATGTCGTATGATAGCAGATGTTCTGGAAAATGAATGAGCTCTCTCTCTTTTTCCTTCTCTCTTTTCTGTTTCTCTCTGTCTTTCTGTCTCTCTCTCTGTCTCTGTTTCTGTATATGTCTGTCTGTCTGTCTCTCTCTCTCTCTCTCTCTCTCTCTTTCTTTCTCTCCGTCCCTCTCTCTCTCTCTCTCTCCCTCCCTCTCAGCCTCTTTATTCCAACAAAGCATGGCGTGATCGTCGATGGTAATTTTATAAGTGTTTTCGAGATCCTTCTAATCATTTGCAATTTCAAAGTTTTGTTTAATCTCTCTGTCGATCAGTATAATTTCCTAAGCTTGTTTTAAACTCTTTCATGAAAGAATTCTTACTCTTCAACAGAAATAGAGAGCTCTTCACATAGAGTTTAAAAAGCAACATCAAAGCCCGTGTCCTCTTTACGAGGGTCTAAGCTACTGTATACTGGATCCCCATTTCTGACCCGGCGAGGGGTTTTCAACTTTCTTCTTTAGTTAACTCTTTTGGAAATTAAACAGTCACATGATGTAAGCTTACACCATTCAAGCTGTTACCTGATCACCTTTCACACTCTTATTCTATTCTCAGCTTTCTGACCTGTGTTCACACCCTCCTTTCTACTTTTTTACCTTTTATACTGTCTCTTTCTTTGTTTCATTTGATACTGAAGAAGATCCACATATAGGATCGAAATTTTTATTAAATTAATTTCTTCGTTTCATTTTGGATTGTTGCGTTACTACACTGTTGGCAAGTGCGTGCTTATCAAAAAATGATGTAAGCTTACGAGATTATGTATCAAAGTAATTAAATCCAGCATCTTGAACACTGTAGTTCGGTCGCCGTTTACGCCTGACAAAGAAGACGGTAACTGCCCGCGCATTGGTAGATAAACTTTCTTTCTATTCCGTTTTGCTAGATATTTTCCAGACCTATCCAAGATCTTAATCCTCTTCGAGGTGTTTAGATCAACTTAATGCCAGAAAATGAGCATCTATGAGAAAGGTGGGAAAATGCCATGAAATGTCGATATAGTATATGTGCCCTTGTATAATGGAAAAAGGTATACCTGTTATTGAAGTGTGCTTATTGTCGAAGCCCATACTATTAATGAAATAAGAATGAATCTGTGAATGTGAAAATTCATACTTAATAATGAGAGATACTTTTTAATTTTTTTTAACGAGTGTATTCAGTCTCGGAGTTTCACTGTATTTAGCTAAATAAGTGACTATGAACAAGTTCGCGACAAAACTTTCCTACTCACCACTGTCAGAGAAGTTGTTGTCTTGTTAGCCATGATCCGGTGGACCCGCCATGTTTTAGAGAACATGGCGCCGAAAGCAATCGTGAAAGCGAGGCTGAGGAAGCCAAGACGAGTCTGTGTGAAGAAACAGACAAAAAAAAAATATGCTGGATCAAACCAGGTTTCCGTTACATCTGTGTTTATCTTTAATGGGTTCCACTTTAGAACACCGTTGCTACTCCGTTCATGTACATTTCCCTATTGCCAGAGTGATATTTTTCACTAATTTTCCCTAGGCATGATGTTGAAACAAATTTACTGGAAAAACATTCTATGATTTTACTGTTTAAAGAAAGCAAAGCCATGCCGACATGACCTACGTTTCAAGATTTGTTCCCATCAGTTTACGAAAAGCTATTTCTCACTGAGATAGGAGAAAACGGCTTTTCGTAGAGCCATTTTACCCTAATGTATGGTTAAATCCTTGCGAATGGCACAGTGCTGTACAAACATGGCGACCATTGGCCACTAATCAGGAATCTCATTGACTGTTATGATTTGAATATTAGTTCTCACTGGCTATCTAAATCTCATACTTTCGGGTTTATTTAAGACAGCAGGTACACAAGCACTAGACGATAATGAAGATTATAATGGCGACAACTATCACCTATCTGATTGGCTTGAAACATTTTCTATTTCACTGGCTCAGAGCAGTATCTAGAGTAGCATCTGAGTTTAGATTACAAATGTATTAATGAATTTCTGTGTATTCTGTGCCTGCGTGAATATAGGAGGTGAACGTGCATAGCAGTTATAAAGGATGTCTTGAAGAAAGGATCTAATGAATGTAAATAGGATAAGCGAGGAAAGTGCTCTGGATGAATCATAGAGAGAGAGGGGAAAGAGAGAGAGCGAGAGAGAGAGGGGAAAGAGAGAGAGAGAGAGAGAGAGAGAGAGAGAGAGAGAGAGAGAGAGAGAGACGAGGCCCACTTCAAAAGCACACACACGTAATCCCGCATTGTTAAGAGAATAAAAGAAAATTGTACACGAAAGCGCAGACATCTACATTATATTTAATTTTTTAAAGCTTAGCGATATCTTTCATTCCATTACAAAGATATGCATGATTTTTTGCTCTACATTTTTACCGGCTTGAGCCCGTCGCATCAAGAGGTGGATCACATTAGACTAAGTCTTAATGAAAAGTCTGTGGAGTAAAATCAGAAGGATAAAATACTTAGATTTATAAGTGCACAGGGAGCATTTGGGGGGGAATATGTAGAAGAAAGTTGTCTAATGTTAATGTTCCCTTCTTTTAATGCTTAGTAATACACTTCAGTTGTCGATACTGGGCTGTGGTCCTTCTCATGTTCTTGTTTTATGATGTCAAGAGAGCAGCCTTACTTTAACGCTATCAGTAATGCCTTTCTCTTCTGCGCTTCAAAAAAGAAATTAAAATACTTTGGATGAGGACTCTTGAGAATCTTTAGAGTAAATATGAAAGATGCTTTCACAGCAGTTTGTCGATTTTAACCTACATTACCTGTGACGCCCACGTTAATATTTTGCGAAGGGTTGGAAGGGAGGGGNGGGGGGGGGGGGGGGGGGGGGGGGGAGGGGAGATGAAATCAGCCGTATCATTGATACATGGTGACCATTGAAATAATGCAAAGTATTATACTCCTTATAGATTGTAAAAATATGTCCGTCCTTGCTACACATAAATATGCCAGCTTTGGAGAAGACATTACGAAAGTGTGCGCTTTGGAGAGTAGAGTACGAAAGTGCATAATTTTCAGACGGTTTTACGAAAGTGAGCGTTTTTAAGGTAAGATATTACGAAAAAATGCAATTTGGAGAAGATATTACGAAAGTTGTGCTTTGGAGAGAGCGAGTTGCAGTGATGGGGTGGTTGGAAGAGTATAAAAAGAACTGTATCGTGAACTGATGTAATTGTATGTTGTATCAATAACTAGTTAATTTAACCGAATTTGAATCTGAATGACAATCTGGCAAAACTCCTCCAGACTTACACTGCACATAATGCTGTAACTTCTGGGACTGAGGACCTGGCCATCCAGGCCGTACAGGATGACGGACACGTACGCAAACACACTGCCCAGGACAATGATATTGTTCATCTTCGGAGACGACAGTTTGATCAACCTTGTAAGACAAGATTAAATAAAAAGATACAATTTAATAAGTTAGGGTAGGATAAGGTGAAGTGAGGTGAGGTGAGGTAAGGTTAGGTTAGGAAAGGTAATATGAGGTGAGGTGAGGTGAGGTGAGGTGAGGTGAGGTGAGGTGAGGTGAGGTAAGGTAAGGTTTAAAAAGAATAAGATAGTTAAACATGCTTTTAATGTAAAGACAAATGTCATAAAGTGAGCATATACGCAAATGCTCACACCGAGTGATGATGGGAAGAAAAATCTTAAATGTTAAATGTAGACAGTAAGAAAAAGTATGTCTGTCTGGCTGGCTGGCTGGCTGGCTGGCTGGCTGGCTGTCTGTCTAGTTGGCTGGTTGGCTGGCTGGCTGGCTGGCTGAGTCTTATTGGCTTGCCTATCTGCCTCTCTGTCTTTCCACTCTCCTCCTCCCCAGCCTGCCTGTCTATCTATCTGCCTGCCTGCCNACATCTAGACTTAAAGGTCTACCAGGGGTATAAATGGAGTGGTGAGGCACAATGGGACACTTCACTAATTGGAATTCAGTCCCGGGCTTTAATTAAATCGAGGAGTGCAATTTTTTCTGAATTTCACGAGGCATACACACACACACACACACACACACACACACACACACACACACACACACACACACACACACCACACACAAATAAAAAAACTAACTTCAAATTCCGGAAGCGGATATTGAATGCGAGAAAGCCAATGGCCGCCAAGATGCCCAGTACTGCGAAAATAGCTGTTGGAATAAAGTAGCGGTTGGAGATATACAGCTCTACCTCGCTGCGACGGGCGCCATCCAAGGGAACTTTGTCATCTGCAGAGATATGGGCATCATGCAAGCCCTGATTTGGCTTGAAGCATAATTTGAAAAAAAAATGAGGAACCAGGTATGTGGCTTGTCTGATTACTGAGAGGAACTAGATAACTTTATTATACCTTTCACCAGTCGTCTGTGTTCGGATCTGTTGTGACGCCAGGGAGCAAAAATTTTCTGTTAAGACCCGTTTCTGGGTAGTTATGCCCACTCGTATCCTTAACAGAGAAAGTTGCGCACCAAGATGTGCAGGTGCGCCTAACAAACGAAAAATGAAGATGAGTGACGTCTAACAAACGAAAAATGAAGCTGAGTGACGTCTTAACAAACGAAAAATGAAGCTGAGTGACGTCACTAGTAGTTGTAATCCGGCAAAATGGATTGGCCCATCTAATTGATGAAGCAATAATATTTTCTTCCAGTTGTTTTTCTGTGAGTTTTATATTTGTTCCAGTTTTGCGTCATATGGTGAAGGTATAATACAGGTTTCATTGATCTATGCGATGTAATACAAAGGCCATTGCTCTTTCATCAAAGCCCTCAAAAGTTCGGACTTAGATGAAAGAACGCAGGCTGATTTCTGACACAGTAGGCCAACAACATCTTGTAACATATTGCATTAGGGTGCGACCCACTGGATTCGAACCCGGCACGACACTATTAGTCATAGGCAGACCCGTCTCCCCTCGTAGAAAGAGGTCAAAGTCGTGTCGTAAAGTGCCGAATCCAGAAGGAGCAATTATGTTCGATTAACTGTGAGACAAAGAGGATATAATATGATCCGGAGATTTGACGTACTGTGCTTGGGCTAGGTGGGTTCACACCCATATGGAAGAAAGCGAAGAGGAAAAAAAGAAAAATGGAAGAATGAGAGGGACAGCAGCAAGAGCAGCACGGGTAACACTGTCGCCACCACCACTACCAGCATCACTATCACAACAAAAGCGACAACAATAACAACAGTAGCAGCAAACAACAACAACGTCAACTACTACCACCATTATTACCATAGCAGTAACATAGCACGTCGGTTCGTAAAACATAAACACACACAGAATCTGACAACATTACGACCACTTACTGTGCCACCGAAAAGGAGTATAATTGTCCGTAATGAAAGAGTCACTTCTGACGTCATAAAGACCCACGGTCTCCATTTGCCCATCTGGAACAATTAGCTCATATTAATTACACTTTTACCTTGACCACAGATAAAACAAGATACGCTCTTGAAATTCATGTCACATTGCACAACAAAATTCTGGAATCTCAGAACAGATGTAAGGAACCTTAAAGGCGCAAAGTGACCCTTGAACAGACATATTATAAAAAAAAAACATGCGCTAAAAAACCGATAACCCGGTTAACCGGATACGCGCCAGTCACCCATTGATTCAGTTCAAATGACAATATTTAGTGTAGTCGTTAGGTCAGTTTAGCATTTCGAATCGGACTCGGCTTTAGAAACAGATTCAGTTCCGGTAGATTCCTTTCGGAAGCATGTCAGACTCGCTTTTTCGTACTAAGTCCCTCAGAAAAAAAAAAACAACTCCATGGACAAATGGCAATTCATTTATATATTCCTCACTTGTACATGTGGTCGTGCTGAATAAAAAAAAAGGGGGGGGGGGGGG
>JAWQUT010000310.1:556526-579400 GCA_033807755.1 Ellobium chinense | reverse complement strand
GAAATACACGTGAGTGGTCAAGGGATACATAATTAAAATCGAAAGGGAGACGGAGAAAGAGGGGAAGGGAGAGTGGGAGAGGGAAAATGGGAAAAAGTGAGTGAGTGAGTGAGTGAGTGAGTGAGTGAGTGAGTGAGTGAGTGAGTGATTGTGTGAGTGAGTGAGTGAGTGAGTGAGTGAGTGAGTGAGTGAGTGAATGAATGAACGAGCTATGAGTGAGTGCGCCATTAGTGAGTGTGTCAGCGAGAGAGAGATTTTTTTAAACTGCGTGAATGGATATTACTGTAATAATTCTAGTCATCAAGCTCATCATAATATTACTTCAATTCTAATAAAACAACACAAAGCACGCGCTATCCTCTTTATTCTGAAACATAATGAAAGCATAGTTCTAATGCCAGAAAATACGGTTTTCTAATCACCAAACCTTTCTCTCGCTACGGGACAAATGAATACGCCAAGACATCTAGAACATGAATTTAGTAAACAGCAACCGAAAACTAAAATGTAAATGAAGTAGATCATCTAGTCAGGGGCGTAGCTTCTATATAATCTATAAATCTGAGATTTCCAATATATTATCTTATTTATCTAATGCAATTAAATTTTAGCTAATCGGAAATATTTTGTAAAATGTTCAGACGCTACTTTTATATCATTTTACGTTTGAGTTCTTTACAAGCAGGATCAAGACGACTTTGTCTAGTTAGTTTTTTTCACTGATAACCTGAAAACATTTACACTATTCTACAGTTTCAGAGCTTCTATGTACACAATGTATTGCATCGAAAGGAAGTGTCAAGATAGAAAAATTCTTAAAAGTGAGACAAAATGTATGATCAGTCTATCCTCCATTTGACATTGGTTATCATTTATTTTTTTTTTGGCAAGACCCTTTCCGTGAATATTTCCTGAGGAACAGAGAGAAATATTCTGGATGGATGAGACTAGCAAATTTTAATTAGATAAATTTATTGGACTTATGTTGAGGTGGACAGACTGATGCACAGAACTGGAGGTTCAGGATTGCTTACGTTAGTCAATGTGGTACAGTATTTGAAAAACCAGTGACTTGGTGCAAGTGTACAGGATGTGTAATTAATTTACCAAGCCACACTAATAACGTTAACTTCTCCTCCTCCCCCCGCCGTAACCTCCCCTTCCCTCCTTTTCCACCACCATCCCAAAACCACATACACACACACACACACACACACACACACACACACACACACACACTCAATTACGAATATTACTTGGATTCCGTACTACCAGCGTCATCTGATGAAGAAATCTTCTGGTCGTTTTTCTTAAAATTCTTTGTAATGAATAACCTAGATAAGAGGACCAAATATTGGTCAATGGTAAAAGCTCAGTGGTGGATTCACTTGTTGCCTGTGACCCCCCCCCCCCCCCCCNCCTCTCGTTTACTATAAATGAATTTCGCCCTTCACTTGTTGATAGTTCCAAGAAGGTGTTCATCANGTTTGGAAATCGGGTGGGAGCGGGACATTGGAAAGTCCTGTATATTATGAAATCTAGACTTGCATACTGTATATCTGATATTCATAATAGAATCAGTTACATGACCCCCCCCNCCCTCCTTTTTTTTCTGAATCCGCCCATGAAACAAACTACGGTGAATGAAAAGATAAAAAGATTGATAAAAAGATAAACGATTGCACGGTCCCTTTCTTTGTTTCATTTGATACTGAAGAAGATCCACATAGGATCGAAAATTCTATTAAACTTAATTTCTTCGTTTCATTTTGGATTGTTGCGTCAGTACACTGTTGGCAAGTGCGTGCTTTTGAAAAAAATGTGAATGAAAAGATAAAGATAATCTTTAATTGACTACATTATACCAAGGGCGCTTAATGTGGTGCCTAACAATACAGCGATGGATTAATGATCTTTCACATCATATACATCAACACAATCAAATAACACTGGCGAGCTACCAGGTATCAAATTGTTAACTCTCTCCCGGGACATTAATTCTTCTGTGTTTGCTCTTTAAACACATTATCGTCAGTAAAAATAATATTGCGCTGGAGGAACACAACTGTTTATTAACTACTGCTGTAATGAAATTTCACTTCTTTTGATGCCTGATGGTGATTTTCCAGCCTCCATAATCAAAATCGTTCATAGGATAATACAAATGCAAAGAAAAAAGACAAAAGAGCTTGGAAAGGGATAATTTAAAATCTCATTAATAGGCAACCTTCTAGGGCAACAGAAGATCTTCAGAGGAAGATACCCCTGGTCTAGCAAGCTTTTCGGTCCTTTGACTTCCTGACATTCAGAAGAGGCTGGGCCACACTTGGTCATGACTCCCAAGTGTCCCCTTATGCTGACCTGTTGTTTTTTTTTATTGTTTGTTTGTCTCCGTCGAGAGAGATTCGAACCTGCATCCTAATATATTTTATTTTTTTGCAGCATGTCTTCAAGTCAGTTGTGAAGTTGCATTTTTACATAATATATTCAAACTCGTTTCCTGCGTTTGTCCCATATTAATGCTGAGCTCTCCCCTTCAGTCTCTGCCAGCTCCCTCAAGTTACTTGATCGTATCTGTCCTTGTATTGCGAGTAACTTAAGTAGATCATAGAGATGCTCACCCAGAGCTCTTGCCCCAATTTCCACAGCCATTACTCTAGTTGTGATTCCTGCTCGTCTTGTTTTGAAAACAAGACCACTGTACTTGGTGGTTTTGTACTTATTTTCTACCGAGAAAACTAAACCGTAGAAAATGGTCGTCATCAATTTCGAGTTTCTGGTTCTAGACTGTAGTTCTTTGACATTGAGGAAATTATCTGATGCTGGCTGCTCCCATTAGACAGGGAGCGAGAGTGAGTGAGACAGAGAGAGAGAGAGAGAGAGAGAGAGAGAGAGAGAGAGAGAGAGAGAGAGAGAGAGAGAGAGAGAGAGAGAGAGAGAGAGAGAGAACAACAGTGTGATATAAGGAGAGAGAAAGTTAGTGAGAGAGTGAGGCAGAGAGACAGAGAAAGAGACAGAGATGTCAGTTACTTAAATGTAAGCGATAGTTATGCACACGTTTTTTTTTTCCTTTTCATTCATTCTTTCTGAACTGATGTGACATTATGTTGTATGTGGTTGGCTTTGGCCTAAATAAACAAATCTGGAACTTTACCAAATAGTCATTCTACATTACCAAGTGTGCTAGCTGTCGTCTTCCTCCCATAACAATAACATGTCCTAAAAATTTTGCTATTCTTCTTGCTGTATGCTTGCACCATTTGCTCCTTACAAAGACTGTTCATTTTTCTGGCTATGGTATTTTTAGTACTATTTTTGACCCATATTTCTTTGCCTTTTAAGAACTATTGTAATTGTTTGTTGGAGGAACACAACTTTATATTCATGGTGAAAGATTGGTTCTGACTTGCTAAAGTAATCAGTGATCTTGTACATTAAGATTAATAAAGCGCCAAATTCCCAAATCGTGTTTAATTTTTGCCCCATTTCGATATCCCTTGTGACCTACATTCATCTCTGTTTGTGTGCAGCCGTCAGCATATGCCTCATCCCACCAGAAACTTTTCAGTTGTGGGATGATCCAAACATGGCGGGGCCAAACCAGACCTTGTTTGTAAGCCTGTAAAATAAAAAGCCACACAACTGTGAATAAATGGAACAATGTTTCTCTTCTGTGCCCGCATGCATAAATGTATGTTCTGCGGTAACCACGGGAAACGTCCAAAACATTATTATTATTCAATGTGGTCAACGCAATTCGCAAAAATTAAGCATATATATGGCCAATGGTCTCACAAATATCAGTCAACAACATTTCACTATCTGTTTTATTCACAGAATTCGATACATAAGTTACAGTAACAGTTATAATGGATGGAAGGATGGCTGGCTGGCTGGCTGGCTGGATGGATGGATGGATGGATGGATGGATGGACTGGCTAGGAACGTGAATTTACCTCGCAAAATAGTTTAGCAGCGGTGGTGAAGAAAAAATTCCCGATTATGATACGAGCATCCAGATTCTGAAATGATAGTGAAAGATTGCTGGTAGTGGTGGCTGGTAGTAGTAGTAATCGTAGTAGTAGTAGTAATAGTAAGAACAGTAGTAGTAGTAGTAGTAATAGTAGCATAGTAGCAGAAGTTGTAATATTAGTAGTAGTAATAGTAGTAGTAGTAACAGCAGCAGCAGTTGTAATAGTAATAGTTTTAGTAGTAATAGTAGTTGTAGTAGTAGTAGTAGTCGTCGTCGTTATCTTAGTAGTAGAAGTATAATAGCAATTTCAGTAGCAGTACTTATGTAATAGTAGTAGTAGTAGTAATAGTAGTAGTAGTGGTAGTAGTAATAGCAGCAGTTGTAATAGTAGTTGTAGTAGTACATGTGTAGTAGTATTAGTAGTAGTCGTTGTCGTCATCTTAGTAGTAGTTGCAGTATATTAATAGCAATTTCAGTAGCAGTACTTATGTAGTAGTAGTTGTAGTAATGCAGAATCTTAAGGATATTACAGTCGACTCCGCTTAAAAGCAACAGGTACTACACAACCACATGCCAAATTCTGTAAAGGAAGTCTTCGGTTAATCTTCTATTTTTCGGAGGAGTTGGAATTAAACGGGGTTGGCTATAGTAGCAGCAGCAGCAGTTGTAGATGTGCGATTTTACCTTCAGGCGTTGGATGACCAGTCGGTTCTGCTCCACATCTCCACCACTGATCCCCTCAGTGGCCAACACGGTGTAGTTCTCTTGTCGCAGTGTCCGGCCTAGCTCGTTCAGGGTCTGTCAACACCAGAGACATAGGTGAGTTACTCATTAAGGGTGAGGGTGGATACAACCAGGGGCAGAGTTTAGAGCCCATTGGGTCCTAGGCACCAGGGAAGTGCGGGGCTTCCTTTCAAGTCATAAGACGGCCGTGCTTGGAGCAAACTCTGCCACGGCAGGTCTCTCCCCCCCCCCCCCNAAAAAAAAATGGTCCGGCTCATTCCCACTCTTCACTCTCTATCTCTATCTCTCTCTCTCTCTCTCTCTCCGTCTCTCACTCTCTCTCTCCTGTCCAGTAAATGCCATTTAAATCAGTGATTCCCTTATACTGGAATCGGATCCCCCATCTTTAAGCCTTGTCGTGCCGCATTCATTGACCTCAGTTAAAAATTAATTTGAACATCAGGGTGAGCAACAAGTAGGTTGCATTGGGGTGTGTATTCAGTTACCATTCGACAGAACGTTCTGTTCCTGACATGCACAGTATCCATGTGGCAATCGATTGATGAAGTGGTATTTCTCACAACTGTGAGAGCAAACGATACAAATGAGGGTTAACTTAAAACTTTACCTCGCATCTTCCAACTGCTAAGATTACACAAAATAATGGCATTCGTTTGTATGGGTAGAAATTCCCTACTCGGGAGTATTCAACCCTGGAACCATCTTTCACTACAAAGCAGATGCGTCTATCATGGCAGATATCGGCTATTTAGACGTCCAAAGGCAACTCCAAAATTATCCACTGACCCTTTGACGTCCTAAAAACCTGAGGCAAGATGGCATCTACAATAGCAGATATCAGCGATTTAGACGTCCAAAGGCAACTCCAAAATTATCCACTGACCCTTTGACGTCCTAAAAATCGAGGCAAGATGGCATCTACAATAGCAGATATCAGCGATTTAGACGTCCAAAGGCAACTACAAAATTATCCACTGACCCACTGACGTTCGAGCCGCTGAGGGATAACCGTTTAAGAGTGAATATAACCTCGCCATGTCAGTGGATGGATACGTGACCGTTGATTTTAAACGTGCAAATAGAGGATAGCGAGTCAAAAGTATCAGTGTGTTAAGATATTGATAGATTGAAGCGCAATCTTGAAAAGATCAAATGTAATGTGGTGTTTTGATAAGATACCTGTTCATTCTCTATTAGAATGCCCTCTTCGATTGCTTAACATATCAATTTCTTACTGCCGGGATTAATTATGGATTACAAAATGTCCTGCTACAAATGGCCGCACTAAACTAAACATAATTAGCGTGCTTCTTTTCGGTACCTTGAAGTCAAGCGTAACCGAGGCAAAAAAAAAAACCAAACAAAAAACTTGCTTGCTCAGAATTGAACAGCTTGATTCATGAATCAGTTTTAATCATGAAAGACACCGGGCATTTATCCGTACCATTCTATAAAATCTGCTAAATCAGATGCTCACGAGGTTAGGGATAAGGAGTAACGCTGGTTAGAGTGAGCAATGAGTCAGTAGTAAACCATATTCTGTCAAATTCAGAAACTTCCTTCTACCCGAAAATTAGTTATAGACCGATCGTTTTGAGACGCAAGTTGAATGGTGCCTTTTCTGAAAAGATGCTATTCTCATAAGTATAAAAAAGGAAATAAGAAACAACAAAAATCTATTTCAACGTTGACCTGATAGTTGTTTTCAGGGACGGATTGGCGGTCCTGATAGTTTGTTTTCAGCGGCGGATTGGCGGTCTGCGGGGCCCTGAGTATGAAAGAGTTGCGGGCTCCTCATACTTCAGATTTACAATTGCATAATGGGTTGAGGTGAGGATGAATTTGATCAAAGCAAATTAGGCAGCTGCTATTGGCCCATAATGCAAGAAATTATTAAAAAAACAAAAGAAAGAATGGAAGCTCTTTACTCTGAGTAGGGAGGAGAGAGGAAGATAAAAACAACAGGGGGACGATAGAGAGAGAAAGCGAGAGAGGAGAGAGAGAGAAAGATAGACCTTTTTAAAGAAATTTTGTGTTCAAATCCTTATGGGAACCTCGGAAGAAATCGTTCCAGGGCTCCCTCGATACCCCAAGACGACCATGCTTGAGACAAGCTCTGCGTAATAGCATATTTAACAATGAGAATGAATATTTGTAATGCTCTTTCCCACTTTCCCTTCTCTATCTCTGTCTGTCTGTCTGTCTCTCTCTCTTTTCTCTTTCTCTCTTCTCTCTCTCTCTCTCTTCTCTCTCTCTCTCTCTCTCCTCCCCTATATTTCAGTACAAACACATACATTTCCTTTACGCCTTGCGCTGAGGAAAATGAGAGGGCCCTAGGCACATGCCCTTTGTGTTCAAGCCTAGATGCGCCACTGGATTTTGTTGATGCACCAATACATCGATTGTTTCATTAAGATAAGAACAAGATTTGTGATTCAAGATTCAAAGTTATCATTAGGCTCTAGCTAAGAAGAAAAACTCAATCCATAAGCTACATACAATCAAAGGAAGTGGGGACAGTGGGAAAGAGAAAATGAAAGGAAAAAAATGAAAGAATATAAGCAGAAAGAAAGAAAGAAAGAAAGAAAGAAACAAACAAAGAAACAAGCAAACAAACAAAGAAACAAAGAAACAAAGAAAGAAAGGCAAACGGAAAGAGCAAAACAAAAATTTAAAAATGAAAGAACGAAAGAAAGAAAGGCAAACGGAAAGAGCAAAACAAAAATTTAAAAATGAAAGAACAAAGTCCAACCTCCTCGTACACGTTGCCATCGTGAAACTGGTAAACCATAGCCACTTTCTTCCAGTCGAACTGACGTAGGAGTTTCAGTTGCAGTGGATTGTTTGAGTTGTCTGACGGCACAGTCCGGAAGAAATAAGGATACAGGTCCTTGTCTTCCAGATCGGTGCTTCGCGCGGCGTGGGAAATCTGCAGACATAGTCTATATTGCACTGAACTGATGGATGGATGGATGGATGGATGGATGGATGGATGTGAGTTAACGAACGGACGAATGAATTAATTAAAGAATTAACTAAATAACAATAAACGGAGAAATAAACGAACTAACAAACGGACAAACGAATGAATGAATGAATGAATGAATGAATGAATGAATGAATGAATGAATGAATGAATAATAATTAAAGAGGAATGAGTAAATACTTAATTAATTAATTAATTATTTAACTAATTAAAATGAATGAATGAATGAATGAATGAATGAATGAATGAATGAATGAATGAATGAATGAAAATGGAAAGGCTTGTAGGAAAACTTTGCCTCTTCCATTATTAAACGAATGAATCAAACAGAGAGCTATTACTATTTTCTTTCTTTCTCTCTCTCTCTCCCTCTCTCTCTCTCTCTCTCTCTCTCTTCTCTCTGGTGCTCTCGACTGCACTGCGGTGTAGGGAAAGGGGGGGGGATTGTCAACATCTCTCTCCGGCTCGGATTCCGCAGATTCTAAATCCGCCCCTGAGGTTTAACAGAATGGTGAAGATTTTCTTACGTGGACGAGATTCCAACTTGTGGCAGCCACCGAGACGTGAACTGCCACCCGGGACGTGCAGGGACCTATCATGAAGACCTTTACTGGATCGTTATAGACCAGATCAAAGAACCGACGCACGCCCACAGCGGCGTTGTTCTGATAAAGAGAACGAGAGAAACAATAAAATCCACCTTTAATTTCCCTTTAGGGAGTACCATTTACGATGATTTACATTTCATACATACAACTCATATATATGATGATACATAAATATCCAACAGTACATAAGAAGTACGTGCATATACAAATGAAATATTACTACATTATTACTCGTATAAACCAAATTCATTTCAAAGTCATTGTGGTCGTCGCAGTGCAGCTCCATGTTCTACCCCTCCCCCACCCCACGCCCAACCTCAAAAGCCAGGTACTGTTTAATACCCGAATGGAGAAACTAAGAAGCTGTTCAGGAAACTAGGTGACATCAATATTTCTTCAGCTTGACAGTGATTCCTTCCTTCTAGAATCATAATTAGTGAGTGGATATATAATAAATATATGTAAAGTATATGTAAGTTTGTGCGCGCATGTACGTGTGTATTATGTGTGTATGCGCATGCGCACGCAAGTGGAAGTTGTATTTAAGCTTGTAATGCAATGTTGGTAGTCTTATGCATTATAGACCAAATCTAAAATAAAGTCATTGTTGTCGTCGCAGTGCAGCGCTCTGCTCTCCCCTCTTGCTCCCCCAACCTCAAAAGCCAGGTATTGTTTAATACCTGAGTCAAGAACCTGGGAAGCTGTTCAGGAAAATCTGTAGCATAAATGCTTCTTCAGTTTGACAGTGATTCCCTCCTTCTAGAATCAGTGAATTAATATATATATATGTAAAATATGCGTGAGTTTGTGTGCGCACGTGTGTATGGTGTGTGCATGGGCATGAGCAGGCAATTGGAAGTTGATTTAAATCTTGTATAGCGGTGTTGGTAATTCCATACAGTGGAGAGTGTGTGTGTTTCAAATACATAAGCACTCAGTATACTGTTAATTTTAATATTTATTCACACTTTTCCCCGCCTAGTATCACTCTTTAAAATGGAAATCTTGCTAATATGCATGAAAGATAGGCTATTATCAGAACGCTAATGATCAGCGCCTGTAAATGACAGCGGCACTGTTTACACACTCAGTCAATCAATCAATCAATCAATCAATCAATCAATCAATCAATCAATCAATCAATCAAACAATCAAACAAACAAACAACGATTATTGTCCTTTTCTCTCCATGTCTTACCCTTTCAACTTCCAAGCTGATGACTATTTTATCGATGGTCGAAAACTACATAGATAATAAAGAACTTGCACAGTTACGGTGGTAACGTCAAAAAATGGGGCCTGCTCATGGGCAACCATATGGATACAATCGTATGAAAAGGACTATTGTCATTGTGGAAGTTTTCTAATAACCCGTGTATTTGCCTTAATATCATTTGCTAATGAAAATAGCCTTCCTCTCTTTCCCTGGAAATAACAAAGTAAATACCCAAATAAATACATGTAGTAATTATGGTTCGTATAACTTCCTACATTCACAGTTTTTACCTTTTCGGATTATTCTATTCGAAATTAGTCTCAGCAAGGTGAGAGAAAGAGAGAACGAGAAGGAGAGATAGAGAGACAGACAGAGAGAGAGACAGATAGACAGAGAGAGAGAGAGAGAAGAGAGACACATAGAGACACACCAATTCACATAGAGCTAGAAAGAAAGAGAGAGAGAGAGAGGGTGGATGGACAAACGTATGGCGAATTTTATTTGAAGTTGTTTTTAGGTTACACTAAACTGACATAAAGCTCAATTTGTTTACCCTATTAATTTACAAGTAAAACTAATTTTATCCTTTAAAAATCGAATCTAATTTGCCTTGCTAAACTCGTATTTATTCACAGTTGCTAAACTAGTCCATAAAATCAATATTTTTGTGTCCATAACTGATTTCACTTTCAGTTTTTGGAATAAACGAACATTCAATAGCTCAGTGCCGGCCAATGAACTCATGTCCTAATAAAACCAATTAAGCTTCGTGTTAACTGACCGCAAAATAGTTAGATGCCTCAAATCCAGCGGACCCCTGTATTTATATTCATGAATGATTTTTAGTTTTCTGTTTTAATGAGTTGACTTTTCTGTAAGCAATGATCAAAGTGACCCTGGTTTTAGCAAAGTCGGCTCAACGGGGTACCGACAGCGGCGTCACTGCAGGATTAAGCAGTTGTTTAGATCTTGACTGATAAGCCCTCTCCTGAATTATAGCGATTATGTGAGGATGATGATGATGATGATGATATCGATCAATATGATCTTAACTGTTATTCCAATATAACAATATAATATATATCAATTATATGCAAAACAAATATCCGAACTGGATATAAATAAGTAAAGAAAGAAAACTACAACAATTTAACAAATTTGATACACAAATTTTCGGACAGGCGTCCTTCCTCAGATGTAGAAAATCAATGAACTAAGAATGAAATGGCATAAGAAAAGAAACAAAAGAAGACCTGTGATCAGTAGTAATGAAAATAATATATATCAAAGTGCAGACACTAATTCTCAACATTACTGGCTTTGGTGAAAGCTTTTCATTGTGTTTTCAATTGTATCAAATGATTTTGATGATGGTGATGATGATGATGTTGATGGCGACGACGACGACGACGACGATGATGATGATGATGATAATGATGATAATGTGATATTTAAGATATAAACATGCCCGAGGAAGACCTTTTCAGATCGATAATATGTGACGTTAAATCAGTTTATAATGTTTATACATGTGAAAACAGATATTTACGTCTGTTCTAAAAGTATTATTTTTCAAATTCTTGTATGATGATGATGATGACGATGATGATGTGATATTTACGATATTAACATGCCCGAGGAAGACCTTTTTTAGATCGTTTTGAGAGTTTCTATATTTTTGAAAATGATGAAGATAATAATGATGATGAGAAAGTGTTGAACACGAAACGTTGACTATTTTTTTTTCTTTTTTATAAATTCATTATACATTTTTCAAAAAGTCTGTGTCGTTGGGAGAATCATATTTACTATTTTTTAGTTTTAATGATGATGATGATCATGATGATGGTGGCAGAAAGAAAACACGGGAAGTAGTCACATTTTCACAACACAGGCCCAACCTACCTCGGTATCCTGCCAAATAAGGCGAACCTCATGGTCAGGCAAAATTTCCGTGGAGTTATTTAGAACCTCTAGAGCAAACTGGATAGAAGGCAGCGTTTGCTTTCCTCCCAGCCAGCCACCACCAGTCATAGGCCAGAGACCTCCCATGTAGATTTGTATCTTAGCCCCAGTTTGTGAAACAATCATTATGCAGATGAGGACAAACAAGGATATTGAGCCATCGCCCTTCCTGGCATTACTCAAAGACATTTTGAAGCTTGTCGACGTTCCTGATTGTCCCTCCAAGTTGATTATTATTCAGTGAATTCTTTTGTGGTGTGTTATGAATGTCGTCTCGAAGTTCAGATCACAGGAAGGAATGCAAAATTTGTCAGAAAGACTAGATCACTGGGAAGTACAAGGTTCCCACGTTCACTGTTCAAAACTGTTTCTTAAGAAAGAGAGTATGGAATTTTAAAAAAAAACAACGAACACTTTCTGTCACTTTTAAGCCTCCATCCATTCGTCAAATTTCACGTTAAAAAATTATGACGCACACGATATGACAATGGCAGATGAATAGAGTGTAACCTCGATATGAAGTACTCCTTTAATGAGTACATCTTGATATTGTATGAATTTAATATACACTGATTCACTATCATTTATCAATTTTTCATTGTTCAGGTATCCCTCTCTCAATAATAAGTACAATATTTCCGTGAGCTTTAAGCTTTCCTTTTCCGAGGTTCTACTGTACTTGCATTGCACTGCACTTCATTACAAAGAAATATAAATATTTTGGTTATCTCCCTTACGTCTTCCGTACATGCGCTTATTATGAAATAAAATAGCGTTGGTATTTGAGAACATTTTGACCACACAAAAGTGAAAGAGTGCAGCTTTTTTTAAGATATATTTTCATTCTGAATATTACCATAGAACAATGACACCTGATACTGAGATTTACACGCTTATATGATATAGTCATGTGTTATGTCATGAATAAAAGGGGGAAAAGCCTATTATTTATCTGTTATGTACTCTTCTTCCGCATCTGAAGCCGAACAGCAAATCGAGCTAGAGCAGCTCCCGGTGTTCTGGTGTTAGTCGAAGATATTCTGAAATCTGTTCTTGACCTGTGATGTTTCTTTACGTGAGTGGAGTGAGATCTTGTCAGTGAGTTCTTATCTAGTCTTCTATTGTATTGGATCGAATTTGAGATTACAGGCGGGATAGTAGGAAAATTATACAGACATGCAGCAAAATTAGACCATAGAATCCCAAGCTTTTATATTGCATTGTAATTGTACCGGGTGGGCAAAAAAATATATGACTTTACGGTCGAATAACTCAGAAATTAAAAAAAAATATGAGAGAAAATTGTACATATATATATTTACAGAAAGAAATGACCAATAATTGATGAAATTTTCGTTGTCTAAATATAGCAGATAAAATTCAAATGCTGCATAAAATTATTAAGTTAACTTTTATTTNGGGGGGGGGAAGAGAGAGAGGGAGGAGGTCAATTACAAAATTGTCTGAATGGACCTACTTAGTTCGCATATTGTGCAGCCTACCTTAAAAAACTAAAACGCGAGCGATTGAACAGTAAAATAGGGTTTATATCCGTCACAAGCAGAATTAAATACTGTACAGAACGTCCCAGACCATATCGACATCTGATAACTGGCAAATTTCCGCATCTTTCTGGATTTCATTCATGTTTATATTAAGTATCTTTTTAAGCATGCCAAAGAGGAAGCAGCCTGTCTATGCTTATTCTAGTCGAATTAAACATTACAGTCCGATGGGATAAGTGGGCGAAGAAAGCAAAAGAAATGAAGTTGGAGAAAAACGCAATAACACTAAAATAAACTGAACCCAAATGGAACAGATCGCAATTTTTGGAAAACTAAAAGGGACCCCCCCCCNAAAAAAAAAAATCCAATTTAAAATGCTCTAACAAAAAAGGATTTTACAAAGCTACACAACAAAAAATAATTCGAAAACAAATGTCATGATATTGAAAAGCTGAAAATGATGTTATAAAATTAAAGAACTGAAAAAAAATTGAAAAAGTAATGGCTGAAACTATTTTGGAAAACTTTTTTTAAAAAAGCAATCTGAAACTAAAACGATTTTTGAAAACTTAAAAAAAAATAAGATTACGCTAAACTTTAAGGAAGTAACATGACAACAAATTACGAAAAACACTAAATTATTTGAAAATATTAAAACGATTTTATCCCTACTTCACACAAGCCAGTCATTGTATGGTTAGTGCCAGCACAAATTGTAAAGTCATTTACACATTCCTCTGTATGCGATTTTAGTTAGGGAGGACTTTGAAAGCGGTTACCTTAAATGAAGCTTGGCCGCATCTACATCCAGAAACGTCTAAAACACATTCCGCTACGTACAAAACAAACAATCGTTGTGAAAGTACAATGCTGCAATTACCCACAAATTATGTTATGAAGTCCCTGAAGCACCATTTCTCAGCTTGCTGCTCCTACACTGTCTCTGCCAAATTCACTGGATGATGAAGACAATGATCACCTATGTTGTTATAGCGCATCGTTTTCCACATAGGCCTACTACATAGTGCACGTATTCACCTGTGCTGCACACAATGATTCGGTTGTAATAAATACGTTATGAGGTGTATTTCTCCAAGCCCACACTGTTCCTTTAGTAATTATATCAAATTTATCACAACACACGGTTTTAGCAACGATTTCATCATGTCCCGAGTGAACGAATATCGGTGCTCGCTGGTAGATCTGTACGGGCCGTGATTTTTTAGTAAGACTGGCACGAATTACAAAAGTAAGACTGCAAAGTTCTTGATGATCTTCCAAAGTTTAAAACAAAAGCATAATACTAGACGGATAGATAATGTAAAGTCGGGTGCGCACGTGCAATTGGCTGGATACGAGACGCATAAATGTCATTAGTATATTATACAGTACTATTAGTATTATACAACAGTCTGGCATATGCTCAGAGGGACGATTTATCATGGTATTTAACTTAAGTAAATTATAAGCTTACAACAGATTGTGGACGTTACTCGTGATCCAGACTTCCGCGCGACTATCAGTACCGATAGCATGGAACTTAACATCCTTTAGGCCTTAATGAGTCACAAAGGTGGCTTGGTGCTAGATGCCACATACCACTAAGGGGTCAATGTGGGCGACATTTTGGCAAACACCTGGCACTTCAGGTTATGTTCCGGCCTATTTTCCTCCAGAATATCTACTGTTTCAATAATTATTCATTTTTTGTTAAATAAAGTCATAAAGTATCTTGTTCAATATATGGTCAGAATTGCTCAAATTCTCACACTTTCAACTACACATGATCAAAAAAAGGAATAAAAAAAACGAACAGTATGTCAGCATTCATAAGGTTAATTCGACCAGCCTGTTCACGGGAAACAAATACACAGTCGGCTGTAGAATTTTAATTCATCAATAGGACACTGAAGAGTCATCAAATAATCTATCCATGGTAAACTCAATTTCCGCATTATGGTCAGAGAAATTAGTCTTTTCACCATTACATTCATGAAGACTGTAGATAGCCCATCTTATCTAGTGATCTCTTTCCAAAGTGTACAGGTTTTCTCCATTTTTAGCAAAAAAAATTATTGTGATGACAATAGATACACTAAATATAAATCAAAACCACGAAACAATTCTATTGCAAATATCTCAAGGAGGCAAATCGAACACCAAAAAGTAAAGGCGAAAAGACCGTGAGTTCTCTGTTTTATAAACCCAACTGATCTTCAACAAATCTTCCACCTGGTTCTAAACTCTTCGCCTGGAACTCAAGTCCAAGACTAGAGAGCGAGGCGCCGCCGAGTGACATGCGGAGACAGTGACAGCATGCGACGCTCTGTCTTTGATGGATCCAGAATTTATTGATGCAAACAGCGATGGATAAGACTGATACCTCTGAGAGTCACTGAACTTGTGATCTCGATATCAAAACTAAAGCTCAGGATTTTCGATACCATTTCGATTCTAATTGGTGCTCTTAATTTTTAAGGTAGAGCAGGCTGGAAAACAATTAATATAAAACAAAGGCAGGGTAGCTGGTATGAACCGTGTAGCAAGCTCGTTGAAGTCTACGTTTCTCATTTTAAATCTTATCAAAGGAGCCCTGTTTAACATTTTCAGACAAGAAGTGAGCTAAGTGAGCCTGAAGTGAAAGTAATCATCGATAAAGCAAAGAAAATCCTCTCTGACACTCAACATTCTCTCTTCTACTTCTATAAATATAAAACATGGGTATGAAATGGCAGACTTTTGTCTCATTCGTGTAGAACAGAAAAATACAGAAATTCCTTTGTGGCACATTCAGTTAGAGTGGTGCGGGATTCTCCGTCACAGTGAATAAACAAAAAAATGTGTTGTACAAAATAATTAGGTATGTTCAGCTCCATCACGTGACCTAGGAATTCTTGCTCACACGTTGGTTTGTTTACATGCTCTTCTCATGCAGGATTACTCGTCATTTATCAAAATATCATAGCAATCCCTTGATCACGTGGTGTAACTGAAAATACCGCATTGGAAATCCAATGTGAAGCACAGTGCACATTATGCGTTATTGAGTGAGAAGATACGAGGTCGAAGTGAGCGAGTTTGCCGAATGAGTGGTTTTTCTGTTGTAACGATGACCGTGAACCTTTATGTATGTCATGTTTCTGGACGCCTGGATGCGTGGGAAGAATGTTATTGTCTTTTGCTATGTCGTGATCTCGTATAATAAGTACTGTTATTACTATTACTGTGTACGTGTGTACTGCAACCAAGCCAATTTCCCATGTTATGGATAATAAAGTTATTCTTATTCTTCATATTATTCTAAGAATAACGTGATCTCCTCGCTACCTTTTTTTCGAGTGGAGGTTCGATCCGTTTGGCGATCTTCAGCGCTAATTAGCTAAGTCTACTTGAGGATCGAAAGAGGTTCAGAACTGTAAAACGATTCTCAGGCATGTCTTGTGGTGAGTATCGGGATCGGCACAGAATCGATGTTCTCTGTAGCTGAGGTATAAGGGCGTGGTATCACGATAACTGAAAGTATTGATGTCAGCCCTCTGCAAAGAGGCGGAGGAATGATTTAAAAGCCCCAATGTCCTCAGGTCATTTTAGTTTGGGACAGACAGATAGACGGACAGACAGATATACAGACAGATAGGCACACATACAGACAGGCCGAGACATAAATAGACAGGCAGAAAGATAAATAGACAAGCAAGGCGGGCAGGCGTTGACAGACAGACAGACAGACAGACAGACAGACAGACAGATAGACAGATAGACAGACAGACAGACAGACAGACAGACAGATAGATAGATAGATAGATAGATAGATAGATAGATAGATAGATAGATAGATAAATAGATAGATAAACCGTCTCTCTTTTACATGCTTTTTAAGTATGTTGTAAACGTAGCTCACAACCCGCCTCAGATCTTTCTTCACGTCTTTTAACTTTTATGCAACATTCGAATTTGTATTTCATGCAAACTGATCTAAAACCCCTTTTTTTCCCTTTCACTTTGCATTAATATATGCCTTGGTGTGTAATTCTGTGCACTTATCTTTGGATTTGCTGCTGCAGCTTGCAAGCCAAAGTGCAAAATGGTGCGCAATGCTGAAGTAGA
The DNA here is from genome assembly GCA_033807755.1 of Ellobium chinense. NCBI lineage: Eukaryota > Metazoa > Mollusca > Gastropoda > Ellobiida > Ellobiidae > Ellobium > Ellobium chinense. Next base: position 562,296 of record JAWQUT010000310.1, on the reverse strand, counting down.
CTTATTTAGACACCTCACCATGGGGATGCGCTGCATAAAACCTTTGGGAATCATGCATATCTATAGACTCTATGACGGCTGCTCAAGTAAATGAGGCCGACGATCGTGAAGCAGTTCAAAGTTCAAAGGTTATGTCAGTGCGCGATCGGTTTCCCGATCAGCTCGGGTGTGCTGACGTGCCCAGGTCATCATCATCATCATTATATTTCAAGTACCGTATTAACGATATGCCAGTGCAAGTTTAGACAATACGAATACAGAGAGAGATATTATATTATATATATACAATGTCTAATTATTTCCATTGACAGATCTCATTTCTCTTTACTCCTACATTAAAGGGCGACGCACTTTTCTAAATCATTAGGCTTTTCTTTTTTTTTAGAATTTCAAGTACTGTACTTCTTTTCTCTCAGATGTATCATAAGCGACAACAGTACGAACTTCATGATGAAAGTTCGTCGCAGTTTTACTGTGCACATACCACAAATTTTGTGATCTGGGCTTATTCCGAACAAACTTATTAAAATTCCCTATCCTGCCAAATTCATAGTTCTGTTCTTTAAAAATAACTGTATCAAAATAAAATTTGGTATGGTGTGTTGAGAGACATGACTGACGACTTAGATGTATCTACTTCGTTAAATTTCTCGTGTTTTCAGAGCAAGCTTACGGACTTTTTCATTCATCCTCGATATGTACTTGTGGAAATTCTAGCCATGGCAGACGTGAATGATGGGTTGGACAACCTGAGAATGCGAGGGAAAGCAATACGTGACCGTCTGTCGTTGCTGATATTGATGTTCATGAGTAACAATGAGGGCGATAATGATAGTGGTGATTGTGGTGATGGTGGTTGTGATGATGCTGATGGTGATATTTATAGACATTGTGGTTTTTTCAGTATAACTGCGTTCCAAGATGACTTCTGCACTTTACTACACTTTTAGCAGAATTTCTTTTATCATTACCTATTATGTTATATTAACAAGTTACCCGTTCTACCAACGGAAAGGAAAGGAAGATGGAAATAAGAGTATTTGAGATAGATTTATGAGGAACACAATGTACAGATGATACTTTTACATTCCTCGTTTGAGCTGCCTATATTTCAGTTTGTGTTGCCTGCACTTCAGTATATTCATCACGTAGACCTAGCTCTGGATCTAAAGCCTGTTGCCACCGCTGACGAACATTTTCCTTCCTTTCAGCATAAGCCCTAGTTCGAAGCATTAGAGGCCTGGCTTTTCTAAGTTTTCATGGCACGGCATTGACTAGCACTCACACCTTGACAAAAATGCCACCCTTTACATCTGGTACAATCACGGAATAGGACCGATCTTGTAGCTAAACCAATGACTAAATGAACTGTATTAATGCAAGAGCGGTCCTGTCCCAGGAGATAGCCTTACATCTTCCTTCCAGCTTAGCTAAAACAATGCTTACGTCCGGTCCGCGCAAATAAACAAAGCTTCACCACACCGCATGACGCGCGATCTGAGAATGCCATGGTGCAAGACACGGTCATCAAATGTCGTGCGATCTGAGAATAATAGTTCCGGTCTGAGACGGAAATGACGGACTTGACGGAAGTACATTAGGGAACGTATACGCAATCATTAATTTGTGGATGATAATTATGACTCAATCTCTGAGAAATATAGGCCTATACGTTCTCGGACAAAAATGGTAAGACCACGTACAGGTTTGGTACATTTTACAAACGTGTGCCAGGTTTCATTCCTCTGCGTTGCGCATTAAAAAAGCCTTTACGGGAACAACGCCCTTGGGCCCAAGCTCCATTATTATATGATTATTAGTCCACCCACATACATAAAATCAATCAAAACACAATGACACCCAAGCCCATGCCCACACACACACACACACACACACACACACACACACACACACACACACACACACACACACACACACACACACACACACACAATAATGCACTCACAACATATTCTTTAAAAGTAGAACGAAACCCATTCAAATGAACGGGAATGGGCGATGTAAAACTACAACAAAAGCTACGAACCTGCAAATGAATAGTTTTTAAGTCTGGCACAAAGGAGATAAAGGTCATTGTTTGGAAACAAGGGGTTGGCATTGCAATGAGAGCACGCAGTTGACATCGTAGAAAGCACATGGAAGTCCGGTAGTTTGTTAGTGACATTCACATCTTGATGCTCGGTGTTGCTTGTTATCAAGACTAGGGCTGTCGAACTCGAACTCGAAGCTATCGAATCAAATTTCGATAACGGAAGAGGAAGTGAGTTATTCTGAAAATGTTACTGGCGATACATTGCGGATCAAACGTTCTCGCGATTTAATTTTTAATCATAATCGCATTTTCAAAGTCACTCAGTAAGAACAAATGATATTGTGTGTTTATGTTAGCAGGAACAATACCCTTTATCTCACTGTTCTTTGTGCCAAATTTCGGGTCGATACATTGTGTAGTTTTCGAGTCCATAGGACTATTAGGGGTTTTGCTGTAGCTTTATAGTAGCGATAGGACTGTTAATGTTAGGGGTTTTGTTGTAGCTTTATAGTAGAGATAGGACTGTTAATGTTAGGGGTTTTGCTGTAGCTTTATAGTAGCGATAGGACTGTGAGGGGTTTCGTTGTAGCTTTATAGTAGAGATACGACTGTTAGGGGTTTTGTTGTAGCTTTATAGTAGAGATAGGACTGTTAATGTTAGGGGTTTTGTTGTAGCTTTATAGTAGCGATAGGACCATTAGGGGTTTTGTTGTAGCTTTTTAGTAGAGATAGGACTGTTAGTGTTAGGGGTTTTGTTGTAGCTTTATAGAAGAGATAGGACTATTTAGGGATTTTGTTCTAGCTTTATAGTAGAGATAGGACTGTTAGGGGTTTTGTTGTAGCTTTAAAGCAGAGATACCTGATGGCAGATTCAGTATCATTCGGCCATCTCGTTCTTTAGGTATACCTCGGTAATGTGTTTTTCAAAAGTAAATACACTTGTTCTATGCGCTAAAGGCATTTCTATTCTCACGATTCCACTAAACATGCATTGCACTGCACTTCATATTGAGAAATGTAAATATTCTGGTTATCCCCCATACAACACATGTTAAATATTGTATGCCATACTGTNGTTTTGTTGTAGCTTTATAGTAGAGATAGGACTGTTAGGGGTTTTGTTGTAGCTTTATAGTAGAGATAGGACTGTTAGGGGTTTTGTTGTAGCTTTATAGTAGAGATAGGACTGTTAGGGGTTTTGTTGTAGCTTTATAGTAGAGATAGGACTGTTAGGGGTTTTGTTGTAGCTTTATAGTAGAGATAGGACTGTTAGGGGTTTTGTTGTAGCTTTATAGTAGAGATAGGACTGTTAGGGGTTTTGTTGTAGCTTTATAGCAGAGATACCTGATGGCAGATTCAGTATTATTCGGTCATCTCGTTCTTTAGGTATACCTCGGTAATATGTTTTTCAAAAGTAAATACACTTGTTCTATGCGCTAAAGGCATTCCTATTCTCACGATTCCACTAAACATGCATTGCACTGCACTTCATATTGAGGAATGTAAATATTCTGGTTATCTCCCATACAACACATGTTAAATATTCTATGGCATACTGTTGAGGAAAGATATTGAAAGAATGCAAATAACAGCCTTTTTTTTTTCACGCTCAATAAGTTCATAGAACATTAACAGTGACAGCTAATAATATCATCCTCAAACTGCGCTCTTGGTCAGTGTTCAATCAACATGTCTCGAATGGAAAAGTAAGGCTGTTATTAGCTTATTATATAGGATAAAGTAAGAAGATTAAAGATCATTGGTGACGTTTAAGTTCAGAAAATCTAATATTATTTGCTTCTCTGGGCAAATAATCTATTTTCTATTAGCCACGTACAAAAAAAAAAGGAGTGAGGGAGGGGTGGAATCCATAGTTATTAATACTACTTTAATTATTTTAGAGATTATTTTAACTTACAGAAATTCTGTTAAGATTGTAAAATTATTATTTTGTTTTCGAGTAAACGTACATTGTATTAAAAGCGGTTAAAAGGGGAAGTTTTTTTTTTTCATGATACCAGTTTCGCATGCAAAGGGCAAACACCGCAGCGAATCAGTCATGAAATTTTTATATTAATTTTACCAAAACAGCAGAGGATTAACACAATTCTAGTAGTATTGTCTACTCATCCAGGCCTCATATTGCACAGTCTGACCCAGTCAGAAGCCTATTTTGTCCAGTCTGGGCTTGAAAGGTGGCTAATGCCGTTCCACTTCTTGTTCGTATTTCCACTATAAGGATAACTAATGCACTAATTTGCATTTTGGCGTGCAATATTCCACATCAAATCCAAAAAGTACTACACCAGAACTGCACATCAAAGTGTCCTAATATCTAGCAATCGAAATTAAATACGAACGAAAATTGTAACCGTGAACTATGTGAACTCCCCGGTCCCTTTGGGATTGCAGATGTTATGAGCGCAGATGGGCAGTGAAAGCAAAAGGATGCATTTGTCTCCAATTCCCGCTCTCTAAACATTTTTCCGGCCTACGACAGCTGTGACATTCCCTAGAGAGATTTTTCTCATTTTTCAGGAAGTCAGCTTCTCCCCAAAGGAAGACTAGATCTTCCGGTCTTTTCGGAGACATGTTTTTTTTTTCCAATATCAAAATGCTCAAAGAGAATGGAAGGCGATATTTCTGCGATTTTACGTCTGATGGCTACCATTAAACTCTCATTTACCTGTCGAGTAAATACACTTTGGGCCAAAGGGCTTACGGAGAAATTGACTTATATCAATGAGTAGATTCGTAATCAGTGGCTATTGACATTTGTACCAAGGCTAAGAAAATCAGTAAGTGCATGGAAAGTAAAGATATAACACACTGGAACTAGAATCTCGCGGAGATACGAGGTCCTGATAAGAATTCAATTGGTCAAAAACATGTCCTCTCTCTTTTCCGAAACAAACTGACGTCACCGATTCATCGGACAATATTTTCATTTACTCACCTTCTCATTTACTCGCCTGACGACTGGAATGATATTCTGAAACCCTTGACGTCGATATCACTACCCGGAAGTAACCAGGCAAACTATGACAAATTATTACTGACAGCAAAAATTAATGTCTCTTTCCTTTGTCATCTATTAATCAGATACAAAGAACACACACATAAACATATACAAGCAAGCACAATAAGCGTGTTCATACACACAGACACACACACGAACAAACAAATATGCGAACAAGCATGCTCTGACGCACATGAGGGTGCCTGCGCCAGAGCGCACGCGCGCGCACGCACACACACACACACACACACACACACACACACACACACACACACACACACACGTGAATAAACAAGCGTGAATATACAAACACAACTGCATACTAGATTTTCAAAATCGATAGTGACCTAGTTTTACCATATTTCCGGATCTCATGGTTTGGTAAACTTTTTGTCTGTTGCTCACCACATCCAGTATGGCCGTAAATCCTTGAGAAGTCATTTGTAGATTTTTTTTTTTGAAGATTCGGTCGTATATCTATCCGACTACCACCTATCAGCATAGTATTGAGCCGAGAAAGAAAGACTCAAGGCTGCAAGGAAGAGACAAGCAATTTCCATGCCGTGATCCGGCCTATCTAATTTCCCAATTAGGGAACTCGAACTGATTCTCCTCTAATTGGATGCACGCTGTTCGTTTGCGAGTGTATATATATATATATATATATATATATATATATATATATATATATATAAAAC
>JAWQUT010000310.1:507873-551000 GCA_033807755.1 Ellobium chinense | reverse complement strand
TGTGTGTGTGTGTGTGTGTGTGTATTTACAGTGTGTGTGTGTGTGTGTGTGTGTGTGTGTGTGTGTGTGTGTGTGTGTGTTGTGTATGTGTGTGTGTTTGTGTGTGTGTCCATCCCCTCCTTTCGCCCCGGCATAACACAACTGCCATTCCCGCCGATAAGTACTTCCGCGAACGCAAATTTTGATGACGTCATCCGCTAGAGAAATATGGTTTCGTTTTCGGGTCGGGATTGCCAATAGCCGTAGAAGCACAGGAAGTTTTTGTAAAATATGTTTTTCTTAATTGAGGGATTTTAAACAGCAAACATTGAAGGCCATCATGATGACCCATGTATCTTTTTGTATCCTCACACCATTTTTGAAGTCTGTAGTCCTGATAGGTTGTCAGGAAAAGTGATACATGTGTTTCCTAGTTGCCAAATATAATAGATCAATACTATTACTTCTCTTTGGCATGATGCTAAATTATAAAATTTAAATTATGAGCATGTTCTTGGGAAAAACATTTTTTACTTCCACTCAAGTGTAAATGAGTACCTGGTTTTCGGATACTGGGGGGGGGGGNGGGGGGGGGGGGGACCAGGGATCTGAGCTTTTGGAGTCTTGGGCAGCTTTATTAAGATTTTAACACAAAATACACATGTAAACACTACACGACATTATGCTAATTAAAAGAAAACATTGACAACCAACTGATAAATCTTCTTTGCGTCGTCCTTTGAAGCAAAACATCTCGGCACTCTTACAAGGTCTTTTTTCAAGACCTGAGCTACGTGGGCTGATCAGCGTAGTTTGATCTGGGTAAAGGGTGCCAATCGCTGATCGTAGTCTTTGTGTAGGGGTTGATTGTTATAGTCCTTCAATCTTATGCTGATAGTTAAGAAAAAAAAATGAAATAGGGAAGATATGTCTTCGTCGCGATAAATTTGATTGTCATTTGATTGATGAGCTAACCGAAGATGACGTTAGACAGGTTCTCATGGCAGAATGATGTTTAAAGACAAGCTCAGAAGCAGAAAGATGTGGCAGGTTTATATGGGAAATAAAGGTCACATAGTAATAACTAAATGATAAAATGCAATCTCGTATTTTTCTAAGCATCAATTGTGCCGAAAGCCGCCTTATATGTATATTATGGAAACGTCTATTCTTAAAGCGGCATGCTTTTACACAATAAATATAACTTTGGTTTGAGTAGAGGTTCATTTGAGTTCATTGTAATGACGCGTTCAGTGACCTTACTGCAAATGTAGAAAATTACAGTGGGTACCCATTTATCTCTTTTTTCATGTAACCTTCTTGAAGGGGTTCTAAAACTATCTGGTACATTTCTTTCGAAGAATTTGTTTAGGAAGAACAAAAGGATTTTAAAAAAGACAAAAGATGTGCACAAACTTTGAAACAGTTCTACTGAATCATAGCGGAGATATTTCGGACAAAAAAAACCCCCAAAAAGTCATCCATTTATTTCCTCCTATCGCCCTATAGTCTACTTTTTTTTTTACCTTTTCTGCCAAATTGTGTCGATACGCACCATCAGAGTGTCACATCAACAGAACCGGCCGCTATGCGCTGCATTCACTTTGGCGCGGCAGGAAGCTGTTTACCGGTAGTTCATTTTTTGGCCATAGTCGAAGTAAAAACTTTGACGAAGAAAGAAATGATGATTCAAACCATCTTTTTTTTTTTTTAATGCTTTCACGTCATCCGTGAACACGAAACTCACAAAAGGAACTTGTTAAGTACAGGAGAAAACAAATGTCAAATTTCAAGTCGATCCAAGCAGCGATAGCGACTCTAGGCCAAATGGAGGCTTTTCTTTGAAATAGAGATTTGGGACACGGTCTTAAGAACACTGCTTAGAATGCTTTCGACTGTAAAGCCAAGAAACTGCACTACGCAGATCATGGACAAACGAAAAAAAAACTTAATTACGGCTGCTTGCTGTGAGAACAAAACAAATACAAAATGCAATGGTTGCACAAGGACAAATCAGAAACCATTCTCTGATAATGTAGAAAAGATTGCAGTAACACCACACCATTTAACATGGCAACGGTGAAGAGAAAATAGGGCAATATAATAGCAAATGAAAAGACCTTTATTTTATTTCCGCAGACTTGTATACATGTGCAACATGTGGAAGTTGAACGAAAATTTTAAATTTCTATTTCAGTAGCCACGACAATTTTCCCCTTCACAAACTCCAACAAAAGTTCTCAAATTTTAAATTTCTATTCCAGTAGCCACGACTATGCCCTGCACAAACTCCAAAAAAAGTTCTCAAATTTTAAATTTCTATTCCAGTAGCTACGACTATGCCCTGTACAAACTCCAACAAAAGTTCTCAAATTTTAAATTTCTATTCCAGTAGTCACGACTATGCCCTGCACAAACTCCAAAAAAAGTTCTCAAATTTTAAATTTCTATTCCAGAAGCCACAACTATGTCCTGCACAAACTCCAATAATAGTTCTCAATTATAGGAAGGGGGAGGGAATATCAGTGTTTTGTGTATTCTCACCTAAGCGTATCATTAAAATTTGGCTTCCACTTGAGTCACATACGCGTATTATCGTATTTGTGTGTGTGTGTGTGTGTGTGTGTGTGTGTGTGTTGTGTGTGTGTGTGTGTGTGTGTGTGTGTGTGTGTGTGTGTGTGTGTGTGTTTGTTTTGGAATGCGCTGATCGTCATGTTTCCCCTATGGTGCCAGGATGACTTATTCCCTTGATGTAGATTCCATGTTTCCTCGAGAAGTTTTCAGAAATTAACAAGGTGAGGCCCCTATCATACCAATATGTGTCCCTACTGTGTTCAACAAATATAGGGTTCTTGCTTTGCCCCTACGTATATCCTGGCTGAGTCCAATATATCACAGCTTACAGGACCTAAGCAGGTCATCTGCAGACTGAACAACTTTTAAACGCCTTCTTTGCAGGATGCTCCACATTAAGTCCATAAAAAAATCGCAGCTATTTATATTAGATGTCTTCACTTCTCGCTTGCCCCCTCTACCCTCCCCTCAAGAAATCCCCCTTTCAAACACTGCTGATGCCGTTGATTTCTGTGATTTCGATAACTGTCACACCTAACATGTGAATTCAGGCATTAAAAATACCTGCTGTTGGACTGTTTTTCCCCATTTCAGGTTTTAACATTTTGAGTTCTTTTCCGACGCTTTCCGGACTGGCCTGATACTTTAGAAGCTTTATGTCCTGCAGATTTTGGCTCTTTTGACTCCGTTTCTTCGTCCGAAATATTGGGACGGTCCAGACTACAACTCAGCTTTGCTTTTCTCTCAATGCCCAACTTTTTGCACATATTATTGCCTTGGAATAAGTCATCAGTACCTTTGACACTACACTTTGGCAGTCGTTTCTGTTTGGAAGAACACTGGATACGGAGGCGAGCTCGTTGCTGCTGCTTCTCCTCTCCTTTGGTTAGAAGCTCTTTTGGTTTCCCACATAAATTGTCGTCCGAGCATTCTTTGAGTGTCAAAGTTAATGTTACTTCTGGGGCATTACTGAAAGGTAAGACCCACAAAGCTTGCGCCATCTCGATTGCATTTTCAGGATATTTAGGACGTTTTGGATCGGGAGGGTCCATGCCTTGGGGAATAGAATCTGAGTTTTGAGAAGAACTAGGAGACATGATGTTTTGAGCACCGCTGGCGGAATGATCTAAACCAGGAGCTTGAGCCTGAGAAGAGATGTCAGTAGGTGAGACATTGGGGGCATGGTTTAGACTTTGTGGAAAATATTGCAACATGTCTGGAGTAACGCCTTTATTGCTGGTCAAGTCTGAAGCTTGAGGCTGGACAGGATATGCTGAGGGTAGGACATTGCCACGTTTGTCCGAAGACTGGGACGAAGTACTTCGTAATAAGTGGTCTGGTGGTTTTGCCAACTGGAAAGCACCGGCACTGTGTGGATAGTAAGGAAACATGGAATTTGAAGAACCTGAACCACCTGGTTCCTCAGTTATATTACCCCCAGGACCCAGCGGCACTGGAAAGGCCGGAAACACGGTAAAAGCACCTGGATTCCCCACCGGAGCAATACCTTGACCATATGTTATATCGGAAAACCAGTTGTAAGGATATCCAAATAAATCTACAAATCCAGTGTTGGGAGGCCAAGTGTTCTGACGGAATGAAGCTTTGGAATCTTGTTCGTCAAAAGTAACTTTCGAGGCCATCTTCAGGCCACCGGCAAGGCCTGGACCTTGGGGATTACCAGAAACTTGAGGATTGTAGGGATTTTCATGATAGGCAGCCTTTTGAGGATACCCTAATGATGAACCAGGTCCTGACATCTGACTGTTTTCAGCTGTTGGCTCTACTTTGGGTTGTTCATAACTCTGAGGTGAAGCACGGGCTGTTGGACAGTCGTGCTTTCGTGCAAAAACAGGCTTGTTTGGGCTGTCGCGCTCTCGAGTAAAAACAAGCTTGTTTGGGCCGTCGTGCTCTCGAGTAAAAACAAGTTTGGTTGGATGGTCGTGCTCTCGAGCAAAAACAGGCTTGGTTGGATGGTCGTGCTCTCGAGCAAACACAGGCTTGGTAGAATGATCGTTTCCGTGGCGGGGTGAAGAACTTTTTTGATAACTGTAACCTTGAAAACGGACTGATGCTGAAGTACGGCCATCCATATGTTGGGAAGTAGTTTGTGCTTTGTCGCCATCAGATAAGGCAGATCTTTTGTTCCGGTTAGGAGGAGCAAATCTTATTTTGTCCCCATAAGGACTAGCTGATCTTTTTGGATGGCCGTCCCCGTGGGTGGAAGAAGTAAGTGTTAAGGGATTACCATTTCCTGTTTTGTTCCCATAAGAGCAAGTAGATCCCGTGCAAGCAGATCCCGATTTATCCCCACAAGTGCAAGTATCATTGCAGTCTACTTCAGGGGATGAAAAGGGTGGTGGATGGTTGTATTCCTCAGCGGAGAGAGACGCTAATGGTTGGCCATATTCGCGGGAGGAGGAAAACCATGGTGAATAATCAGACAGTTGAGAATAATCAGACGATTGGGGATCACTAATCTTTTGTGGGGGCCCAAATGTTGGAGAATGGCCATGACTTTGAAGGTTAGAAGACCTAGGAGAACTATTGCCATCTCGGTGACAATCACGGTTTTGAGAAACTGACAGACGACCATGATGAGAATGTGAGGGGCTTGCTGTCCTGTCAGTATCTGTAGGACCGTCATCAAATGTTCCAACATGGGAACTACAGTCGGTACTGTGACGCGACCCTGATTTTACCGAATTGAGAAATAGGTCAAACAGCTCGTCCAGATAGAGTTTGAGCAATGAACTACAAGAACGTCTTGGTCTAGAACCTTTCGACGTGCATCGGGTAGAGGCTGTGTCTTGACTTCTATCTGAGTGCCAAGGAGAAGTTCTAGGCAAGTCACTTGTGCATTGCCACTGGTCACTTGTGCTCGTGCCTGGCTCAGGTGTGGTTGCTGCGAAAGAGGTGGATGGCTCTGGTGAGTAATCTGTCCTTGAGTGTTGCTCAAGCAATGTCGACTTCTTCAAGTGCCGAAGCCCTGTGGAAATACGTAAATCAATTCTCAAGAAATGAATTTGTCTAACTTTTCTCTTTGTTTTCATGATATGTGCCTACTATAAGTTTTCCTGTCCCTAGAAATCGATTGATAACATGTGGTCGTTCAGGGTAAAGCGAGCTAACACTGAACCATGTTGTTTGAACCCTACCACCTGAGCACAGCCCCTGATGAACCATGTGGCACTGACTAACCACATTTTGTAGAACCTGATACTTTTAAGAACAGTTTTTCTCTCTGTCTACATTTTGTTGTTGTTGTTGTTGTTGTTGTTGTTGTTGTTGTTGTTGTTGTTGTTGTTGTTGCGAAGCCAAAATCAATTATCTTATAATTATGTATAAAGTAGTTCACCAAGGCACCAAATTCAGACTTCATAAAGTCATGCTCATAAATGAAAACAAAATCAATGACTCCCACCTACAAGCCTATTCTCGGTGTTCTTTGGCAACTAAAATTCCCGTAAGTCTCCTAAAAAGAGTGTTAAGATTCTACACCCGCCTGGACGGCCCAGTTACATATATTCCTCTGAACACCCTGCATGGATATAACAATTGATTCAAACCTATATGGCTTTATTTTCCTTTCTAAGGAAGTTGTGTTCACAACGAAACCCAGGAAAAAAAGTCCACCGGGAAAAATATCAGCTGGCAAAAAAGCCAACTACAATGTGATGTAACAACGAAAATAAAGACAGTGTAAAGGATTCGTCTTACATGGCCTTAGCCACGACGGAAGTCTATCACACCGCTATTTCAGATTTCAAACTCGTGATGTGTTGGAATTAATACGATGTTTGAAGTTTGTGAAATGTTCAAATTAGTAAGATGCGTGAAGTTTTCGAAGTTAAGAAATATGCTTAAGGATTTGAGATCGTGAGATATTCGCGAGTTGAAGTAAAATAGGAAATTGTAAAATTATATCTTAAGGACATCATAGACTCGGACACATCACAAACCCGAATACTTCTAAAACTCTTAGGAGATCAGTAATGTTAAAAAACTTCTTTAACATCTCACCAACTTAATTTCAATATAATATGACCACGAATTTAGGAGCTGTTCCAAAATAGCTGAAAAACTCACCAACTCGAACTTCTTACAAAACTGACTACTTCATTAACGCGATCTAAACACAATAAATTTCTGAGCCGATATCTGAAAATTAAAAAAAAACAACAAACAAAAACGTACGAACTAGAACATTTCATAAACTTGATTTAGATAGTTATGAGCTTGAATTGCAGACCTGTGGCCGTAGGCATAATCCATACTTTAGTTAACGTATTGCGTAAGCCATAGTGAACACTACTTATGCTTTGGGAGTATCCCATGGTTACCGCAGTGCGTTAACTAGTGTAAGGATTATGCATACGGCCACTGATTCCCTAAAAGTCAAAGAGCTCACGAATGTAAACACAATAAGAACTGGAACCTCTGACGACTTTCAGTGGTGCGGCTAAGAAATTTCAACCCATTTGATGTTTTGTTGTCAGTTTATCGCATCAGACTTAACTTTTTCCAGTTGTCTTCCATCTCCCCAAACCCCGTGAATATCGCGACACATCCAAAAGGTTTTCTTACATCTGTCAACCTTTTCCGTTTTGTTTTGTTTGTTGTTTTTTTTTTGGGGGGGGGGGGGGGNNCCGGAATATTCACTTTCGATGTCGAATGAAAGCTACTTATAGCCTACAATGAATCAAGTGCCCTGTATGCCTGTGATAAGACTTCAGTCTACCTTCAAGTTTTTGAATAATGAACACAGCTTCGGTGGAACTTCCCGATTTTTCCTAGCACTCAGCAGTGCTTTTCTACAAATGCATCTGGATGCTGCGTCAATTCCCGTAATACTTTTAAGGGAAGGCATTACCCTTATCTGGAGACTGTGATGCACATGACTTGGTGTGCAACTTATCCCCATGAGGGCACTGGATTTCTATATAAAATTGCACACCAAAGTGCTGAATGGTGCATTCTTCTCCCTCAAGGGTGATGATCTTAGAACAAGTGTCATTAGCTATGGCACTAGTTGTGTGACACCACATTTCACCCACGTCTCTTAGACACCTTTATGCATGATCTTGTGAAGGCTTTTTCCGAGTTTCCTGTCTAGATAAATAGTTATTTCATTTAGCATCAAAGGGTGTTTATAGTTTCAGATAATTCTACGTCAAGACAAAAAAAAAATTAGAAAAGCTTTCATAGGATCACACATAAAGGTGTCTAAGATATGTGGGTGAAATCTGGTGTCGAACAACTGGTGTCATAACTAATGACACTTATTCTAAGATCATTACCCTTAAGAGAGAGGAATGCACCATTCAGCACTTTGGTGTGCAATTTTGTATAGAAATCCAGTGCACTCATGGGGATAAGTTGGACACCAAGTCATGTGCATTACAGTCTCTGGATAAGGGTAGTGCCTTCCCTTAATGTAAAAACGTTGCCTTTTCTGATATCTTGATGAGAACAAAAAATATCATAAGGAAATTTGACTAGAGTTTTGTCAACAACTGAAATTGAGAATAACGTGTATCGCACTCCGAACAGTCACAGAGGATGTATAAAAAACGCGTTTATAGAGTATCACCATAGATCGGCAGTGTGATTTACGGGTGATTTACGGATTTACGCTTGTCCCGGGTGTGAACTTTTGTGTGAGTGAATGCTGGTTGCTGTAAATTCATTTTACACTAAGCCATCATCGGGGTGTATTTCATTGCCAACTCTTCTGTTGTCTGGTGACGGTGCAAAACTTGTCTCACAAAGTGCCATTATCGTTATGTATGACACAAACTGTGTAAATCCCATAAACACGCGCCATCAATAAACGTTCCTATAAAGTGTTGATAGAAGAATAATTTCCCGGGCTATGACGTTGCTGCTGCTACTGAGATTTCTAGAATCTATGGTAGACAAATCAGTTATCTCAGAAAGATCAAAGAATTGTGCTGCTTTTGAAATGTCCAAGTATACAACAAATGCCAAGTCCTATCTCAGTGTAAACTATGGGAATACATGCTAAAAAAGACAGTGTTGCAGTGCCAGGTTTTTCAAGAAATTTGATAAATTATATGATTAATATTTCATCACGAAATGTTTCCACAATCAGAATTGCATGGTCAGCACGATAGCAATTTCTCTCTCTCGAATATTGCATCTGGGAGTCCAGTACCGTCTCATGCAGTTCTTTTCAGTTCCCTTGTACTGGCAGCCTCCTTTTCACTAGAAGTACGGTTATAGTCTGCTGTCTCCTGGGCACGGTTTTGGGGCCCGAGAATACTATTCTCCCAATTTTCTTGGCAATAGGACTACTGGAAATTATATTAGGAAGGTCAGACATCAAGAGAATTAATCATTTTCAAGGGATAACTCCCTTATGCGTGTGTCCCATAGACTATAAATCTGCTTGCATTCTTGCGATCATGGTAAACTAAACTTATAGGTAAAGATATTGGACATAATATTAGGACTGTGGCATATAAAGTGTCAAGCATTAGCGTCAAGATTAACAGTAGGAAGAAAGTATCATTTGTGGCTTACCTTCAGAGCCATACGAAGTGTTTGTGTCCTTTTTAACTTCGCCAGTGTTCCTGTCTTCACCTATCGTGACTTCCTCTGGCCTCAAGTCATCTTCTAGACCAAAGTTACGAACTGCAAGTGTGCGTTGTTTGCTTTTATTTCTCGTCATGCCATCTTCAGCTGAAACAAAGGAGTCGGGAGATTCTGAGCAAGAGCAGCTGTCTGACTCCTTTGGCTCTGCATCTTCCGTACTTCCATCGGAAGAAAAATCTGAGTCTTCCTTATCTTTTTTAGCTTCATGCTTGCCTCCCTCTACACTTTGGACCACACCAGGTCTGATCCGAGAATCATGTTTGTCTTTTTTCGACTTCTTGGCTTTCATTGTGTCAGGGGAATGTTTTCCTCCACCTTCTGACCTGAGATCTCGTTCCGGTGATGTCAGCGTTATTCTGTGTGAATTTTAGCTCCGTGGCTTTTTGAGCTTTTTATATTGTCTTATTCTCTTTGACGGTTATAACTTTCTATTTTAGTGGCATTAAAATATCTTATGCTTCTTCCCAACATTTGTGGATGTTTCTTCCTCTTCTTCTTCCTTTTCTTTTCATATGGTGGTTTAAATTGGTATTGGTATTAGTGATAGAGCAACGGAAAGGAGTGAGCAGAAATTAGAAGACTGTGCAATCAGTTGATTCGATACCAGTAAATTTGCTGAAGTGGCAGCATTTGGACACATCCACGTTTTAACTTAGTACTCCTCCTGGTTGTTCTGATTTGGAATATGGGACATCTCACGATAACCATAATATTCAGCTATAGTCATAACACCTGTACAGACTTGATTATATCTTTGGGGGAAAGTCTTTGGGAATTCTGATAATGATATAAACTATTAGATCATCAGGATTTCTTAAGCGGGAACACACCCAATATGTGAACCAGTCAGATATAATATACTTCCTCGGATGGTGGCAAAAGATTTCATGCTGATTCAGAGGACCATTTACCGCTGGTTATTTTCACTTCCTTGCCTGTAGCGACTTGCTGTGATAACAAGACATGTCAGATCTGAATGTGCTGGTGTATAAAGTGTAGAAGGATGTCAATCAGCCTCACGCAAAAATTCGAATTCTTGTGCGCTGAGGAACTGGCATGCCGTAAACTGCAACAGCAGAATCGGAAATGTTTTGTGTTGGTTCAGCTTGATCTGTATCTTCCTCTAAACCCTGTGGTCTTTAGATATCAAGATTATCAAGGCTATGGCAAATAAGTCTAGATCTACACCTCATACAAAGATCTTGCATCCGTGCGGTTTGTCTATAGATTTTCGCTCATTTAACTCTTTGAGAGGTTAAACTGTGTTTTAGTGTAAGATTTGGAGAATGTATCTGCAGGGACTATTGTTTCTACCCCCGCAAACCCAGGCCAAGAAACCCTCTGTGGTGATTATGGTTGGTAAACAATGCCCGCCATCTTTGATAAAAATGCTTCCGGTCATCCGTAGCATTACAATCCGTGACCATAGAGATACTAAACATAGAGCGATTACGATTCGATTACACCCGGTTTCTTTGACAATAGTTTATCAAAAAGTTTAATATCATTTTTAAGGAGGAAGACGCAAAACCCTGCGTTGCGATAGACGCTCATATGAAGAAGCTGGACGAAAATAGGGTTTGATCGCATGCCTTAGGAAGGCAATAAAAAATATGTCCTTTGGACAGATTATGCAGAATGAGCCCTAGATTTGTGAACCTGTCTGCCTGTAAACATTCTCTCCTAGTTATGTAAATTAAACCTGAAGTTTGGGTCATTTACTTGTGGCCTTCGATGCGGAGCACTTTATCAGTTTATAGGGAAACTAGTTAACTTGTTTATGCCTTTTGATGTATCGGTTCGTAGTTTGAAAACGAAATGAAATACCTTTTTGTGAATAATCATTTTAAATAATTCACTGAATACTGCAAATTATTAAAGAAGACTTAATGAGTGTGGAATTCCATGTAAGTGATCGTAAAGAAAATTTATTGGCTCAAAGAGGCATATCGGATTAGGCTTCTGTAACGATCTGAATAGTTGTTTTTCTGAACAATTACTGGAACCTATGCAGCGTACATACGATCCAAGCAAAGAGTTTAAAATGCTAAATAGAGGGAATACCCTAAACGCCGATATTGGTCACAGTTGAATTCTAGACGCCATTTTCAGTGTGCCCTCACCCCCAAAGAAATATCCCTGTTTTGGGAAATCCCGCTATCAAAATCGGAGTAGTAGGCCTATAAATAGGGCTCCAACAACGCATCAGAAGGGCCCGCATCGAAATAAATTGCTTCAGCAATGCGAAGTAATTTATTTGGGATGACATGATGATGAAGGATAGGGTCCTCTGTGGACAAACAGGTTGCCGTAGAGTATGAAACCTTTTCCTACCATTTGAATAGCATGTGCTGTAAAAATGACCTTATTTCTTGACATGACACCGGTACACTATCCAGGTTTCTCAGGCCCAGGGCAACTCCAGATGCAGAACAGACTACAGATCGAAACCGCACACGAGTTAACGCTCAAGAAACCGCATACCCTATGGATTTACATTGTGGATGAACACTACGTCATAAATGGACTCTGTGGCCTCTACATCTTGACTATCCCTCATTCTGAAGATAGCGTAGTCACTTATTAGTACTAGAAGCGACGGTGCATTTCTTGCTTCCTATTACATACGTGATTATTAGTTCATTTTCTGCCCAATAGGCAACCGGCACAGACGTTGTGGCTTACCCCAAGCCTGAATACATCCTCTTACCGCTGTCTTTGTTGAGCAAACCTTGATACTCAAATGATCTAAATCTAGATCTAGCTAGAAGAGTGTGTCTTTGTAGCAGCAACAATGACTGTTTCTTGTTCAAACCTGCCTGGGTAATTGTGATCTGGGCGTATACCTGATAAACATGATGTGTTTTTCTGTCGTGTGTGTTTTTCTGGCTGGCTGGTGGCTGCCTGATTGCCGGCCTACCTGCTTGCCTGCCTGCCGGCCTGCCTGCCTGCCTGCCTGTCTGCCTGTCTGCCTGCCTGCCTGCCTGCCTGACTATGGGCTTGCCTGCCTGCCTGCCTGCCTGCCTGCCTTTGTGCTTGCCTGCAGGTCGGCTTATTTGTCACTGCTAGACCTAGACCTATGCCAGATGATATGGAATGCAGAGGGAGGAAGTGTAAGATACAAGGTTGTCCTTTTATTCGATGGCATGGCAGCAAGCCTTTTCAAACATTATTTTCATTGATAACAGAAGAGTTTTGGTGAGTTTCGTTTTGTGAATTGCTTGTGACTGCATTAACTTCGTCGGTCAGCCAATAAGTTGTCCTGTTTTATTTTGTAAAAGTAGTAGATGAAAGTGAAATAATTTTTTTTTGCTTTGTTTTGTAAAATGTCATTAGGCTAGTCCGAGAGTTCCACACACAGAAAGAGAGTAAACCAAGCAGAATAAACTGTACGGTTTGAAATTGGAGGTTTCTGTAGAGGCAAGACCTAAATGCGTAAGTCTGTATATTCTGCATCCCCCTCTCTCCACTAGGGTGAGAGAAAACTAAGCCATGGTCACTTGTTAAACAGGGTGATCTTAGATAACTTAGATTGCCTATCTTGTTACTTTATAATTTCTGATATTATTTTACATAGATTCTGCATTACAACCTCTGGAAAAGTGTCGTAATTCCTTTTATCAACTCTAAACGTATACACACCTCAATTCGCAACACAGCATGCTGCACAACATATTGTAGCGCGAACTTGACTCTGCAGACGTGCATTATAGTTATAGGTTGCAGGAGCCTAATTAGTCCAAAAAAAATGTGACTATCAGAGTATAGAAATACCGATATAACATGAAACCACACCACAGATTGACAGAAGTTATGAAATTCAGTCTTGAATTTGTATTAAAAAAAATTGTTGCAGGCGGTGTTTCTCAATGGCTTCAGCGAATTTCATTTGTGCGAGTCTGTGACCTGCGAAAGAAGGTCTAATTTTTAACCCCATTTCATCTAAATTAAAATTGTGAAAAATCTAAATGAAGGACCTCCACTGTAAAAAGTATATAATTTAAGCTCAATGGTGGCACCAGACCTGCGGACTAGCCTTGGCGATCTCGGAACATTTCTGTAGTTCCATAAGAATTAATGTTTATTAAATGGCTCAAAGAGGCTTTTACAGTTTGGCTCCTACAACCTATATAGCATCGCAGCGCGCTTCTTGAACAGACAAACAATTGGGTGATGGATTGATAACCTCAATTCCCAGATTTTAAGGTACAAAGGGTCTCTTCAAGTACACGAGGACCCCGATAGAATAACTAGGGCCAAAGATAAATTTATTACTGTCTGGCCCTTAAGGTTACAGACCTGTAATTAGTGTAATGGGATTGGACCCTTTGTTCCTCTATGGGCTATATTAACATTTGAGCTGCTCTCTGAACCCAAAGTTTTAGTTTTCACCCAGACCCATACCAGATTGAAGCTCATTATGTGGCCCAAATTTTAAGACTGACCCAACTCTAGCAAGCCCCTTGAAATTTTGAGCTTCGTTGCTATTTGTAAACAGAGTCTACATTTTGCACTGGTCAACGCCAAACCCCTCCTCTTCCGCCTGAGCACACCCTTGACCTGGCAGTTCCAGCCCAGGGCTAAATAGTGCCGGGCAAAATAAAGTAAAATGGACACAGTTTCCCATGATACAAAAATTTCCCGCCTGGAGCTCTTATTACTGGAAGCAGGGCATGCCAAAACAGATGAAATATAATCCCTTAGTAGTAGGACCCAATAGTGAAAGTAGAGTTACAGGCCTGTAACCTTAAATGATACACAAACATAATTTATCATGTAACTGCGGTTCTTATAATATCTTTGTATTTGACCTAAGTAATAGAATTCAGTACAAGATGCTAGAGAGGAAGGCCCAGGGAAAATTTAAAAAAAGCTTCTTTATATTCTTACATAACGAAAAAAAGCGATTTGCTCTTTTCACATTTCGTAACGTTTTAAGTGTACGAGAATGTTTCTATTTTTACACTTTCCAGCTCGGATTTCTACGAATGACTTAAAATAATATCGGTTCTCATTTTTCGTATAAAAAATGCCATGGTTTATTTAGAGGAGAGTCCGTGAAAATAATACCGAATAAAAATTCTGCAAAGACGAGAGGCATCGACTTCTCATTATTTGCGACCCAAAATTAACGAATGTTTCCAATGAAATGTTCTTCATATTCCTTTTTCGGTGAAAAGCTTTCCACTCTATCATCCCATCCAATGTAAGTACTGATTTAAACAAAAGACCCTACATTATATCCCAGCTTCCCCTATTATTACCATTCTTCCCTACAATTTGCACTTCCTTTTTCCCCATACCCTTGCCCTCCCCCTAAATACATACATGAGGGGTGGCGGAGCTCGAAATTAGGCCTGTATGATGGAAACCGTGTACACAAGCAACACATTTAGGACAGATGTAATGTCAGTAATCTATGTTATAAGAGTGGACTGGGGACATGACAGGCTATTTTCGAACGCGATAAATTCCAAAACCGCTGTACGTAAAATTCGGTGAAGAACGCCAACCGCCACGAAATTCGACATAAGAGGTTTAGCGCCAATGTCTGCTCACCAAAGGTGTAAGATCCTATTTAATAACTAATTTTTGGGCAAGTTTGTGCCGCTTCTTTCATTTCGTTCATTTCAAGGATGAGGTTAAAATTTTGATTTACGTCACCTTTCATTGATGACGCCATGCAGTGTGAAGCTATCGAGCACTGCATCAACAGGAAAACCCATAAATGTAGTCATCCAGTAGTGTCCTTCCACTGAGTGGGAGTACTGTATAGGCCATGGAGCTATAAAGATCACTGGAGTGCGTACACCCCTTTTCGAGTGCACCGCCGGCGCGCAACTAACATGGCGGACGACCTAGGGCAAGGTCAGTGTTGCCACTCTGGACTGATGGTTTTCCCCTACAGCGAGGCTAATTTTTCCCTATATTCCCCTACGCGCGAAGTGTATGATTGGCCATCATTTTATTCTTTGCAATGTTGTGTCCAATCTTATGAGCACTTTCCCCTACATTTGACAGTTTTCCCCGTAGGGTTCCCCTACCCCGTACGAAAAGCCATTTTCCCCTACAGTAGGGGAAAATCCCTACGAGTGGCAACACTGTGCAAGGTACGAGCGGGCGGCTGCTTCGCTGCCTATAGTATTAGTAGGCCTACCCTTATCTAGCGCTCTCTCTCTTTCTCTCTCTCTCTATCTCTAGCTAGGCTTTCGTTTTGTGGTGGCGATTACAAGTGGTAAATAAAATACAGTGTTAGGAAATTAAAGAATACATAAACAATTACAATAGTAATAAATAAACAGCAGTTTTAGTATCGTACTGTGGTGGTGCTAGGTTCTTTGTAAAGTTTCCTTGGTACATCTGTTGTTGCAGTTCACAGCAGGTCTGTACCATGGTTACGACGTAGTCTGGTGAAAAACAAAATTGAAAATCCCTCTCTCCGCCTTCATTCGCCGCTGCACTCATCCCTAGCCAAGATGGCGTCTATTGTCTTCAACCTCGCATGGCCAAAATCACATGATACGCACTCCAGTGTTCTTTATAGCTCCATGGTATAGGCTGGTTCACACTTTTGTCCCAAATTTCCCCTTGAATACAAAGGGCAGAATGCATCAAAGATTAATCTCTGGAAATGATGAACTCTCTTGATGGTCTGTAACTTCCAGTGAGCAGTAATGAGAGTGTGTCCGTAAATTCGCTCATGATGCATGGAAAGCTCACAGACATATTGAATAGCTAGTCTAAGAGTGTGACTGGGACAGAGCAGCTAAATGTGGGAGCTGACAGGTTTTAGTGCTGGGCATAAGATTAAAATATCATGAGTACCATTCCGGTCATGGTCTATAAACACCTTGGGAAAACATTTCATTCGTATTTTTCTCTTCAGTCCACCCCTCTGTAAAATGGATATCTGGCTATGTGTAGTGAAACATATCAGAATGCTATAGATCAGCTCTTGTAAATGGCAGCAGCTTTCTTTACCTCCAGGGAATTGAGAAACTGAGTAAGTGGTTTGGTGTATGGGCTAATGATGGTGTGATGTCCGGTGAGTGGGAATTGCTGGGTATGAGACTGAGTAAACTTTAATATTGCTATTGATATGTTTTTATTGTTATTACTATTATTATCATTATTACTGTCATTATCATTATTATTATTATTATTACTACTACTATTATAATTACTATTATTATTATCATTATTATATTATTATTATTATCATTATATTATTATTATTATCATTATTATTATTATTATTACAACATACATTACATTACACTGATACTTGTTGTTATTGTTATGAAATTGATACTTGTTGTTATTATGAAATATGCAAACACAGTCACACAGGTTTTGTAGGTTACTTTGATGGAAACGTAAAATGTACCTCTCGAAACAGAAGAGTGATTGTTCGCTCAGCATGGTAGAATGTTCCCATGAAACAGTGTGCTCGATTTCGCCGTAATTCAACCCTTTCCCTAGCCTAACCCCGTTTCTCTGTTAAACAATGACAAATGCTCACTCGTTTACGGCGAAATCAAGTTCGTCCCCCATGAAATGCCCATTGCAAATCGCTCACTTGTTCTCACTTTCATGACAACAGTGAAGAAACTGCCGTTAAGCTAAGAACAGGGTAGTAAAAGTAATGCAGGTGTTAAGCCTTACAAAATCACTACAAAATACTACGGACGCTTCCGCAGCAACCACAATAAACAAGTAGAACAGACGAACACGTAAACAAACAAACAAACATTAGGTAGATTTAGAAAATAGAGAAAGTGAATAAAAACCGAATGGAACGGAAAGAAAACTCGGCATAATCCTGGAATAGCACCGATTCGGTATCGATATTGAACTGCGATTCGGTATCGATAGTGAACTGCGATTCGGTATCGATATTGAACTGCGCGCAAAGTTATTTTTTCCCCTTCTTTGATACCAGAGGCCCACCAAAAATTAACCAGGGCACTTCTCTCGCGCCAGCAACTCGCTTAGCGATCATGGCTCTCCCCGCCCTACGCACTGTCATTCATTGTAAACACCGCACGGTTCTCCCCGCCCCACGGACTGTCACTCAATGATAGTACCGCCTTTTCTCAGCTGTTTTCACGATCTGCCATCACTTCTCTCATGCATCTTTCGGATTTTCTTATTTCTTTCGGGTATTACATAATGGCTGAACTCAGCAGAAGGAGACAGATATTTGAACTCTGGAGGGATACCCAAGATATTATTGGGAATGCTAATCAGTGGCCCCGAAAAATACGAGCCTTGTTCTGGACTAACGGAATCAGGCACTGGGACAGAATTTTATTAGCTGCTTTCGTGTTTATCAACGGATTGGATCCAGTCATGTTTATGGAGTGGGTGCGCTTAAAAAACTTATGCAGAGACAAAAGTGGAGAAACTCACTTTGAAAATTTATTCAAATATTTTAAAGAAGGACGTTATGCCCGTTCATTATACGCATGGAATAATTCAGCTCATCGGTATGAGTACCTCGACGGGACCCCCAAATATTATGGCCGTTTTCAACGGAAATAAAGGTAAGAGTTACGTCTTTCTCTCACTCTTTCAATATTAGTTCAGATCAAGAAAAGGGCCGCTGAGGTGGTGGACATCTGAAGGTAAGTGTTGCTGGCTGTCTCTTGGGACAGGACCGCTCTTGTGTAGATGCAGTTCATTTAGTCATTTGTTTACTCACAAGATCGGTCCTATTCCCCGAGTATCCCGTGTTGCTTTTATAGAATCTTAGTCCGATTACGGAGGAAGACTATGCTAATGTCAGTGTGAATCGCCATTCGGAACCTTCCTCTCCCGATAGCTTTAACGGTTCCCTCCCGCCTTCATCTCCGCCTCAGCCTGAATCCCCTTTACCGGGCTCAAGTTCAGCGCATGTCAGTGAAAGCCCCGCAAGGCCTAGGCCTACGACTTCCCCTCTTCACGCACTAGCATCCGCGGCAGGCCCGACAACTTCGACTCCAGCTAAGAGGAAAAAGTCCAACCCCCTTCCTCCACCATCTTCCACGCTGACTTCTGTGCCAGGGCCAAGCTTTGCAACAAGCCACAACCCACCTCCCTCACCTCCAATCAGACCGCCGCCGAGCAAACAGACACTACCTTCCAATCTGCGCCTCGCGAAGAAGAAAGCACGAAAACCACAAAAGCTATCTCATCCCCCTGGATTTGTTCCCTTGCCTACGAAAAACTATCACGAAAGGGTATCTAACCTTCCTGAGGATCCTGACTTTCAGTAATATGGTGAGTTGTGTTCATTTGTTACCTTCTACATTTCATTTAGTCTTATGTCAATAATATACTCCCGGGACGGGACCGCCGCATTTTGTCGCCTAAACTTTCTCTACTCAGGTGAGTTGCGTTCGTCTTTTTGTCTCTACATTTCATTTAGTCTCATGCTTATATGTACTCCTGGAACAGCACCGACTGCCTGTAAATCACTAAGTTTTAACAAAGGCGTAAAGAACACATTTATCAAGATCGGTCCTGTCCCGGTAGTATATATATACTCCTGGCACAGGACCGCTTCCCTGAAATCCTAAAGAGTTTTACAAAGGCGAGAACAGTGCATTTCTCATGATCGGTCCTGTCCCAGGAGTATATTATATACTCCTGGCACAGCACCGCTGATTTTTCTCATATTTTGCCTCAACTTTTCACCCCCAAAAATATCCATGCCCCTTTTTTCTTTATTTAACCCCAAAAGGAAACCCTTTTCTCATTTCAGACACTAGGAGGTTCGAGTCATGCATTCATTTAATCTCATGCTTATATATACTCCTGGAACAGCACCGCCAACTTCGCGCATATTTCGCCTCAACTTTTCACCCCAAAAAATCCAAGCCCCTTTTTTCTTTATTTATCCCCAAAAGGAAACCCTTTTCTCTTTTCAGACACTAAGGAATTCGGGCCATGCATTTCATTTAGTCTCATGCTTATATATACTCCTGGCACAGCACCGACTGCCTGAAAATCACTGAGTTTTTACAAAGGCATAAAGAGCACATTTATCAAGATCGGTCCTGTGCCGGTAGTCTAATATATACTCCTGGGACAGTACCGACTGCTTGAAAACCTATTAGTTTTACAAAGGCGAGAACACTACATTTTCTCATGATCGGTCCTGTTCCAGGACTATAATATAGACACTAGAATTGGAGAGAGCGGGCACACTGACGAAATGAACTGCAGTCTACGCGCCACTGAATCCGATCGATAAAGCCACGCGAGCCAGATGTGAGCACACATCACTGTCGCACGCTCAGTGGGTTCGCGGTGGTGACGGTGACTCGAGACGTGAATACTGGAATCGAAATTATATATCGATACCAAATATAAATGATATCGATACCAAATATTAATAGTATCGACTAAATCGGTGCTATTCCAGGATTATGCCGAAAACTCTTCTACCCTGTAAACGGGACAGTAGTCAAATGGAAGGAAAACGGGGGCAGGCGGAGAGAGTGGGAACAGCCAAGAACGGACAGGAGCATATGACTGGCTAGCGGCGAGATAGGCCCTCCCACTGGCAACAAAGTAAAATTAAATGGACTAAAGGAAAGAAAGAGAAAAGATAGAAGGCGTTACGCCGAAGGAAGGAAAAGAGGAAAGCTGAGACAAAAAGAAGGATGAAAAGTAGGCTCGGGAGAAGAGAAAGAGGAGATAAGAGGGAGATATATGAAAAGAGAAGAGGCGAACATTTTCATTATGATTCTTTAATAACTCACTATGCATGCGTGTCACCCACTGGCCTCATAAACCTGTGAAATTTGCAGACAAAGATTGCCGAACTGACGTAAAGATACGAAATGTCTTGACAGGCCTAATCACAATACTTTTGCTATAAGAAGCGTGTTTTTTTATCGTTCACAGAGCGGTAAGAGTTGGGGATGTGAGGTTCAGTATAAATTTTTAATATGAATCATGTTGACAAGACCGGTCAAATAAAGACACAACCGGATGATGAAAGGCACCACGAATGGGCAGACCCTGTATTTGAGACTTGGAGAAAAACTGAGCAACCTTAGGCTGATCCAATATGCAGTGAATTTTGTGTCTGTTACACCTTACGAAATGACGACTGTGTAGATTTTCGAGTAGAAATTGTGCGCTCTGCCGATTCTAAATTGGTGATCAAGTCTCCATTGGTATCTATCCATCAATACTCGTACTGTCCATTTATTTCTCTTCCATAAAGCATGTGAAGGGTTTCATGGCAAAACGCGTTATCCACCAATATGAATTTTTAGCTTATTCTATATACACCATGTAGCAGTAAGAGTATTTAGTATACATGTATATTTCCATTTCATAGAAGGACATTTGATCTCTATTATTTAAGACTTAAATTTCGCCTTTCACATAAAAATATGCTTTGAATCTGGTCTGTTTTGCCACAACCCCCGAATGGTGTATAATGCGTTTTGCCATGAAGCCCATAGACATCGCCCTCTTGATCGACGGGTCACGTTTAGTCGGAACAACAAATTTTCATAAAATGTTAAAGTTCATCAGACTTTTCCTTGATGCCTTCGACGCTAGCCTAGACTGGACATAGATTGGCCTCGTGACCATTGATGTACCAGACTTATTTTTTAACCAATCAAAAGACAATGTCATTAAAGACCTACTACGTGTTGGTTTTGCGCATGACTAGTGAGTTGGCCGTGTCTCTGACATTCTTTGGCGATGGATGCATGAGATAGAAACAGCCTTAGGTCAATATGCATCAAGACTGTCTGAGTATTCAAAAGGATTGCAGTTGGGNGGGGGCGCTGCCTAGCAAATTTATAAAGGATTTTAAAAAAAGAGAGAGAGAGAGAGAGAGAGAGAGAGAGAGAGAGCGTGTGTGTGTGTGTGTGTGTGTGTGTGTGTGTGTGTGTGTGTGTGTGCGTAAGTGTGTGTTAGTGGAGCATTTTATGATAAAGGCATGATTTATTTAAAGTACAGACAGACAGAGAAACAGACAGGCAGACAGACAGGCAGGGAGGCAGGCAAGCAAGCAGATAGATAGATAGATAGATAGATAGATAGATAGATAGATAGATAGACAGACAGACAGACAGACAGACAGACAGACAGACAGACAGATAGATAGATAGATAGATAGATAGATAGATAGATAGATAGGGAGGGGCGGGCAACGAACGATGGATGACTATTGCTCTTAATATGACGTGATTTTCTAGTGTGTTTATTCTCAACACATGAAATGGTTTGGCATTATTGTAACCTGCTTCATACTTATTTGAAGTGGAAGAGGGTCATCCCATGAGATGGAGAAAATTTTGAGAGCTCGCGATTGAAGATGTATTTTATTTTATATTATGTAATTCAACTAATATGACCCACAGCAACTCACCTTTATCCACAATTACTGACCATTTGCCAACACCATCAATGTTTTCGTGCAGAGAATATGGTACTTTTGATTTCTGCAACAAACAAACATTCGTTATCGGATAACATGCTCCAGCCTCCCACGGAATACCAGGTCTTGCTTCATTGCACAGTAATGTCCAACAGCTGCGCTACATATCTTATCTTTACTTACAGAGGCATCCCACGAGGTGCTTGGTAGTCTCGTCGACCATAACACATGAACTGATTTACGGGTTTGATACAAGTCTAGATTCACGGGTAACAATACTTATCAATAATATTGGCCTGGTTGTAGGCTTAGCACTACACGGTCTAGCTGCTGAAGTAAATGTATCTGAGCATAGATTTGCATTCCTAGGTGTCATATTTATGTATGTGCAGTCTGTGTTTTTAGCGATTAACATATCTGGATGTTATAGAATCTGTGAGATGTGATTTAGTTTAAGTCCACTGTAGACTTAGTGGATGGCGCAGTGACACGTTCATGAGTATTGTTTTCTGATCATTCCACCTCTTTTTCGTTTTTTTTCTCTTTTTCTTTCTATCTTTCTTTCTTTCTTTCTTTCTTTCTTTCTTTCTTTCTTTCTTTCTCTCTGTCTTTATTCTTTCATTTGTTTACTTTTCTCTCTCTCTCAACAGATTTCTGACAAACAATTGTTTAGCCTCCCAGGATCCAAGAGCCCAGAACTCATCAAATGCAGACATCCTGTCAGCCTCGCTCGCTTCATTGCAGATTTTCCAATTTGCTTTACATTTGAAACGTTCTGTAAGGACTCTACTCAGCTTAGCAGCAGGCTTGACCTTCTTGTGATCTCCGTCTTTTGCACGACCAACGTACTGGACGCCTTTGAGGCGCTGGAGAGAACTTTCTGCATGTCTGTAAACAGCTTCAGTGGAAGTTGTTGGTCTGGGGCTATCTGAAGTTGAACATAACTGGAGAGATGCATACTCAGAGGCTAGTGATGGTGGTAGTTCTGACTCCGAGGACGAGGAAGCAAAGTCTGAGGGTGGAGGTAGCTCTGATGAATGGCTTGATAGCTGAGTCAATGGTTGACAGCATCCAATCCGGTGGTGGGGGTGAATCGTCGTCTAAACATGGAGACGGCACTGGTACTCTACTGTAGGTGACATTGGCTAATGCTCAGGAGATGGAGGTAGCATTGCTTCTTTAAATGTGGGTGGCACTAGCACTGCAGATAAGGATGGCACCGACTCATGACACGATGATGGCTCTGATAGTTCTCTCAAGTTGGATGGCATTGTCTCACTCAATGTGAGCACCACTTGGTCTGCTATTTGGGACTGCCATGCAGTGGATTGTCGACCTAAGTTCTTGTTCTTGTGATCCAATTTCCTGGCTAATTCTGTGAATGTGATATCTTGATCAAGGCGCACAGATTCTATTGATAGGTCCATCAGCCCGTCATTCTCATCAATGACATCAGATAATATGGCAGACATGTCTAACTTCTCTCTTTCTTTTGTTTTCATCCTTTTGGTCGGCGTGGAGTGTGTAGCAGGAGATGACTTGCGTTTTGCTTGTAGATTTTGCCTTTGGCTCAAAGCCACCAGCATGCGACTTCTGGATATAGGCTACATGACGATCGAAAGCAGAAGTGATCTGACCAAATTCGGCTATCAAGCTTTTATTGGGTGAGCGAAGAGAATGAAAGAGAAAGAGTTCAGAAAATAGGGGTCAACTTCCTATCATTATCTATGTGGCTCGTTCTGTAATGGTTGACATGTTAGATAATGCAACTTCTCAGACTGTGTCCACACTCCGTCTCCATCTTCAACAAGTATGCACATGCTAAGAGAGAGAGAGGGGGGGGGNGGGGGGGGGGGAGAGAAAGAGATGAAGAGAGAGAAAGAGAGAGAAAGAGAGAAAAAGAGAGAGGGAGAGAGTGGAATAGAAAGTTTGTGTGGGAGGAAGGAGGGACAGAAGGGGACTAATTGGTCAGATCACTTCTGCTTTCGATCGTCATGTAGCCTATATCCAGAAGTCGCATGCTGGTGGCTTTGAGCCAAAGGCAAAATCTACAAGCAAAACGCAAGTCATCTCCTGCTACACACTCCACGCCGGCCAAAAGGAAGAAAACAGAAGAAAGAGAGGAGTTTGACATGTCTGCCATATTATCTGATGTCATTGATGAGAATGACGGGCTGATGGACCTATCAACAGACTCTGTACGCCTTGATCAAGATATCACATTCACAGAATTAGCCAGGAAATTGGATCACAAGAACGAGAACTTAGGTCCACAATCCACTGCATGGCAGTCCCAAATAGCAGACCAAGTGGTGCTCACATTGAGTGAGACAATGCCATCCAACTTGAGAGAACCATCAGAGCCATCATCATCTCATCAGTCGATGCCATCCTTATTTGCAGTGCCAATGCCACCCACATTTAAAGAAGCAATACTACCTCCATCTCCTGAGCCATTGCCAATGTCACCTACAGTATAGTACCAGTGCCGTCTCCATGTTTAGACGACGATTTACCCCCACCACCGGATTGGATGCTATCAACCATTGACTCAGAATTATCAAGCCATTCATCAGAGCTACCTCCACCCTCAGACTTTGCTTCCTCGTCCTCAGAGTCAGAACTACCACCATCACTAGCCTCTAAGTATGCATCTCTCCAGTTATGTTCGACTTCAGACAGCCCCACACCAACAACTTCCACTGAAGCTGTTTACAGACATGCAGAAAGTTCTCTCCAGCGCCTCAAAGGCGTCCAGTACGTTGGTCGTGCAAAAGACGGAGATCACAAGCCTGCTGCTAAGCCACGTAGAGTCCTTAAAGAACGTATTATGTAAAGCAAATTGGAAAATCTGCAATGAAGTGAGCGAGGCCGACAGGTTGTCTGCATTTGATGAGTTCTGGACTCTTGGATCCTGGGAGGCTAAACAATTGTTTGTCAGAAATCTGGTTGAGAGAGAGAGAAAAGTAAACAAATGAAAGAATAAAGACAGAAAGAAAGAAAGAAAGAAAGAAAGAAAGAAAGAAAGAAAGAAAGAAAGATAGAAAGAAAACAAAATAGATGTTGAATGATCAGAAAACAATACTCATGAACGTGTCACTGCGCCATCCACTAAGTCTACAGTGGACTTAAACTAAATCACATCTCACGGATTTCTTTAACATCCAAATGTGTTAATCGCTAGGAACACAGACTGCACATACATAAATATGACACCTAGGAATGCAATTCTATGCTGAGATATATTTACTTCAGCAGCTAGACCGTGTACTGCTAAGCCTACAACCAGACCAGTATTATTGGTAAGTAAGTATTGTTACGCGTGAATCTAGACTTGTATCAAACCCGTAAATCAGTTCATGTGTTATGGTCGACGAGACTACCAAGCACCTTGTGGGATGCCTCTGTAAGTAAAGATAAGATATGTAGCGCAGCTGTTGGACATTACTGTGCAATGAAGCAAGACCTGGTATTCCGTGGGAGGCTGGAGCATGTTATCCGATAACGAATGTTTGTTTGTTGCAGAAATCGAAATTACCATTTTCCCTGCACGAAAACATTGATGGTGTTGGCAAATGGTCAGTAATTGTGGATAAAGGTGAGTTGCTGTGGGTCATATTAGTTGAATTACATAATATAAAATAAAATACATCTTCAATCGCGAGCTCTCAAAATGTTCTTCATCTCATGGGATGACACTCTTCCACTTCAAATAAGTATGAAGCGGATTACAATAATGCTAGACCATTTCATGTGTTGAGAATAAACACACTAGAAAATCACGTCATATTAAGAGCAATAGTCATCCATCGTTCGTTGCCCGCCCCTCCCTATCTATCTATCTATCTATCTATCTATCTATCTATCTATCTATCTATCTATCTATCTATCTATCTATCTATCTATCTATCCTTCTGTGTGCGTATGTGCGTTTATGTGTGTGTGTGTGTGTGTGTGTGTGTGTGTGTGTGTGTGTTTCTCAACTAGATAAATTACTAAATTGTTGTACTAGTCCATTTTCAGTAATCGTATTCATCAATTAAGATGCTCTGAATAGTTTCTATTGTGTCACTGTTTAATAAATTTTCATGCCACCTTTAGTTTTCTTGTCCTTTTATTTTATTAAAATGTATTACTGTATTTTAAAAAGTTATTGTTTTAAAAAAAATTAATCAGAAAAAAAAGTGTTTTAAAAAAACACAAAAAAACACAAAACAAATTTAAAAAAACAACAACAACAAAACTTACAGATCAATAAGACAAGCAAAAAAAAGTGTTTTCTCAGAGCAGTGATGATGTTATAAGGAAGGCGCTTGAGTCATTCTCTGATTCTGAGGTCTGAACCTTTTTTTTAGGTCTAAATCATATTGATGAAGTAGATCTGAATTTTATTGATTAAATACATGTATTCACTCTTGCCACCGGTTGCCCACACGTGACCACTTCTGCCGCTGTTGTTGGTTACGGAGGCGGCAGATTGAGAAATCTGCCCCGAGCGAAGCTCACAGAGTATTGCTAAGAGCAAATAAAAAANNGAGAGTATTGCTAAGAGCAAATAAAAACCAGCAAAACCCAGATGCCATCAAACTGTGAATTATGGTTACATTTAATGGTATTTGCTAGCACACGGGTATTAGGCTGCAAACACAGTGGTTAACGCGGCGGTGTAGTCACGTTAACGTGTAGTTAACGTGAGGTGAGCTACCAACAGAGTGGCTCTCGTTGATGTCCCGTTAACGTGACGTGAACTAGAGGGAGGAAAGACAGAGAGACAGAGTCAGAGGTTAGAGAGAGAGAAAAAGAAAGAGAGAGAGGAGGTAAAAAGGAGAGAGAGAGACAGACAGACACCGACAGTGAGAGACAGAGTGAGAGAGCGAGAGAGAGGAAACGTGCGAGAAAGTGAATAGATAAACAAATGATGGATTAAAAACAATGTCACTTAGCTTCCAAATTACGTTTTTTTTCCAATCTCACTCCAATATACAAATACATTCTATTGCAATAATTGTTGTTTGTCTTGTCGAATAAAGCTGGCAGCTTTTGCACCTCTTCAATTAATCTTTCAGAAGAGTCCATGATTTTCTTTGGATTTGCCGGAAGAAAGTCGGGAGGTTTTTATTGCAACCGTAAAATGGTCTCGTGAACTTTTTCTGCCGCGAGGTAGTAGATAGCCGGTAGACTGACGTGAGGTAACCACTCTGGCGCTAACTCATATTTTGGTAGCGATAAATAAGATCTCCCGGTAAAACATTTCACGGGACGTTAGGTCACTGAGGTCAACTGTCGGTAACGTGTAGAAAACGGATCTCACTGTGTTTACACCTTTAGGCAATGATTAATAGTTATAACTTCTGACACTCCGTAAATTTTGTTGACTATGGTTGCCGTTATTCAGTTTTTTGTATCTCCTGTAAAACTTTCTCAAACTGGGTTACGAGGTATGCTTGGAGCACCGTCGATATGTTTTTACCTAGATAGTC
This sequence comes from Ellobium chinense, assembly GCA_033807755.1. Lineage (NCBI taxonomy): Eukaryota > Metazoa > Mollusca > Gastropoda > Ellobiida > Ellobiidae > Ellobium > Ellobium chinense. Next base: position 523,958 of record JAWQUT010000310.1, on the reverse strand, counting down.
AATCGAACACACGCTTTGTGTGATTTCATCAACTGCTTCTTCATGTGCCAGCCCGGTACCCAGCGCCAGGCTTTCTGCCTGTGGCGCGCGACCATCCTTTTGATGACGCTTGATGTTCATTGTTCGGCTTGATACCTTTCTTTTTCTCTGTTGCTCACTGCCCCCCTCTCTCTCTCTCTCTCTCTCTCTCTCTCTCTCTCTCTCTCTCTCTCTCTCTCTCTCTCTCTCTGTGTCTCTCTCACCCTATATTTCTGAAATTGTGTTCATCTTACCCATACTAGGATCCATCTCAATCCCCTCTTTGATCGTGAAGACCAGTTCCTTCTTTCAGAACTACAAAAGATTTTACGGGTTTTCACAAACTGCACCCGAGGTCATCTCTGACCAGCATAAGAGTGCCAGAATTAATATCAGCATCGCTGTGCCAGCTTTTTTACCACCTCTTGAAAGTCTGTTGATTGATTTATAACGAGTGACGCAACTAACACCGCCTCTATGAGCAGAGAACACTGTCTGCGACAACTGTTTGCTGCCAATCAAATCCCGTTCTGCTTGTGTGGCGTATAAATTATATCATAGTGCTCCTGAACTTGAGAGAAACTTATTGTAATCTTCCTCCTTGTTCACCCCATTTAGATCAGTCTAACAAGCAAAGTAAAAGTAGAGGAAATGAAAACTTTGAAACGGTAAGTAGAAGCTAAATGCTCAAAATGTATGTTTTTCCAGATCAACAAAGCAACTTAGCTAATCGTGGGTGTACTAGGAGTAAGTCGGAGTTACAACTCTTCATTACTAAGTAGAGGAAATGAATCATTTTGGAAATCCCAAAGGCAAAGATGCAGTTGACAGAATTCTGACCCAGAGTACTGATGATGATGATGATGATGATGACTGTTTTGTGTAGCAGAAAGCTTGCCATTCAGCTTTCACAAACAAAGGAAAAATTCCTTGTGTCCACAGCAACCCATTTTGAAGTGCATCCTTAAAATACTGTATGGAGAACCAGAAAGTCTGCATGAAGAGTTAGTTGATCACTGTGAGTCTTCGGTGATCACTATTACCGTGCCTTAAATGTTGGACAGGATCTTGTCTTTGATGTGAGTGGTGGCAAGAAGTGGACGCCAAAGCACTTTGGTTTGGGCTGTTTACACTAAGCTAACCTGTCAAAGTAGCTAGTTGGTCTTTTCCACAAAGCAGACTAAATTATTAGCTACAAAAGTATTCCCCATCTGGATACACCAAAGGCAGAGGCTTCATCGACGTTTACGGATGCTGAAAATGAGGGCGCTTTACCTATCAATGTGACTCCACATCGATTTATTTTTAAACAGTTAACACTGACATTCTCGACTCAAGCTTGTACGACAAAAATACGTTCCGTCCCATACAGATGGCTGCATGACAGCAGCGTGGACCGCCTTATGAAACACACGCATTGGTTTTGAAGAAGCTTGAAAGATCTACATATTCAACGGTTTCAGGACCAGATATCTTGACGACTTGCAAACTATCAGGAATAAATGTGCGAAGTGTGGAAGCAACTTCAAAAGATGGTATTAATTTGGAAAAGTTTTGGAAAGGACAGATTTCAAACCTTCGGAAGAAGCGGGAACAATGGAAAAAGCGTTTGTCCTCATAAGATATGGCCACAACAAGCCGCAGGAGGCTGTTTAATAACAAATAATGCGGCACGGACTCGCCATGAATTACAGTCAGTTATATGCCCGTGCTACTAGCATGACCTGGACACACTCAACACAGTTTCCAGCTGTGCCAGCATGTAATCCAAAAACTTGGAATGAAGTACGTTGTGCTGGCTGTCACTGAAGTGTTACTTTGCAGGCTGATGCTGTTAAAATGGGACAACGAGGACTACAAAGGGTTCTTAACTGTGTGCCTACAAGGGCTGAGTGAATTTCCTCAAGGTGATTGGTAAACGTAAATAAAATGCTTGATGCCTTGGTCAAATCTGGACAGCTTGGAAGGAAAATAATCACTGAAAGTGTTGCCTGTGGTAAGGATTAGACGTCCATAGCAAGCACAAGATCACATGCCAGGCATTGTGACACAGTCTTTTCCCACAACACTGCTTGAGTGAATGTCAGAGAAAGACGCTCATCTTATTAAAGCATACTATGTGCTGAAAAGCATAAGGACAGTCCTCAGAAACTCTTTCACGTTCTATCATCTTTTTAGCTACAGAGAAGCAAATGAAATGAAAGCAAAAGCATTTTGGCAGAGCTACCTTGAAATGATGCTGCTCCTTCTTCACCTTCTAAGGGCACAGAGACAAGACATATGAAACCTTCATCTGGATGCTTCCAGAGAATGTCATATTTCTTAAGATACGATCACATTAATTTCTCCAGATGGGAATCATAATACCTGGCTGAAATGTGTCAGCTCTCTCAATGCAGTGAAAAAGAATTCAAGGGCGGAAAATTCTTGCCAGAACTGGAAATGTCAAGTTCAGTCAAACTGATCTAGATCAGAGCTTTTAGTGGATAAATGGAACCAGCGAAAGGTTTTTGCAGCTTATTTCTTACGTATTACGAGTGCATTCCAAAGTAATTCTAACAGTTAATATTACAGTTTTTTGGATGCAACTCACCAAATATTTGGAAGATTACTTATTTGAGGGGTCACCACTGGTCAGCTGTGGTCACTTGTGGTCACTCTGCGGCCGTACTGATACTGTGAGGCACTAATGCAGTCATACAATGTGTTTTTGCAAAAGTGACACAGTGAAGTACGACAAACTGATGTTATTTGAATGATATGGGTAGTAACTAAGTGGGCAGCTAATAACTGACCCTATAAAAAGTAACAATTGCAGATATTCTCGACTACATGATTTGTAGTGTGCCATACTTTAAAACTTCGTGTATGTTAAGTGGATATTTGAATTCAGCGTCCCAAAATTTGATATCTTTCAGTTATTGCCTTTTTTGTCCGAGCATATTACCAGCGGTCAGTACTAGTCACTTCATGATCATTTAACAAATTTAAGGTGTGCAACCAAAACTGCCCGCTTTAGAGATATTAGCTCTGATTCTTAAGCAAGTCAAAAAGACAGTTTATGAACAGGTCACCGATCAAATAATAGTATAGATATCAAAAGCTGGTCATTTAATGGACATCTGACCATTCATAATCATGTATATGCTAGATATGCAGTCACCCAAGAATGAGAGGACAATTGGTATTGATTGTTTGTCGCTTCACGACTCTTTCTAACACCGGCAGATGTTTCTTCTTCTTGTTTATTGAAAATATATGTGTATTTCTCTACAAGTGGTTACTTACGTGGTCATTTTGACCATTAAATGCAATATATCACATCGAAGTTGGCATATTCAAAATCAGCATCCATTTTTCATTATGAATAAAATCTTTGATGAATTCTTAGTTCAACAAGATCTTTGTTTTGTGGAAAAATTTTGAATCGTTTGCAAGGGATCACCATTAGTCACTTCAATGGTCATTTTGAGCCTTTAAAGTGCAAAATCGGACTTGGTATACAGTGGAATCGTGATCAGTGCCCCAAAATTATGAAAGATCCATTGCTGGACCATTACTACCCAAAATGCCAAGCACACTTTTCCTAAGCGTCAAATCAGAATTTGGCTCCAGTCTATCCCACATGATCAAGCCGAACAATGAACACCTAGCGTCATCAAAAAGATGGTCGCACTCTGCAGTCTAACGTTTCAGACAACCTGGCGACGGCTACCGGGCTGGCAGATGAAGACGCAGTCAATGAAAAAAAACAAAACGTGTTCAGTTACCTATCTGCGTAAAGACATCTTCAGCACATTGGTCTTTCAAAGTGGTGAAGACAAAGTCTAAATAAGGCATAGGTCTATATCGGACAAGAAATAACTGCCCATTCACCTTGTCATTTGGCAATCTAACTCAAAGAAACTGAGAGTCAGTGAGAGAGAAAGATGTCACTGTGGTAGACAAGTAATCTCACGCAAGGTTACGTCGATTTAACAGCAGTAACAGGCAACTGGGCTGAGACGGGGAGAAGTTATGGCTTCACACACTAAAGTGAAACGTTGTTAGTCGAAGTTTGACCCGCGAAGACTTCGATGGGTGAAAAACGTCGCCTTTCCCCTTAAACCGTTTGCTTTTCTCTTGCTCCGAAAAAGACACACGCATTTGGTTCTGATTTTCGAGGTAGGTGTGAAGTTGTAAACTGAGCTGAAATGTAGCTAGATAATTACAGATCAGATCAAGTCCAGATCAAACAGCCAAAATAATTAACGTTCAGTTCAAGATCAGTTCATCTATAATAGCTATTGAGCTCAGATCAAGTTCAAGTGAACTGATCTTCTAAAGTTTACGATCTTAGCTCATTTGATCTCATATCTGCCCAACCCTGCCTCCTGAAGCAGTGCTGACGTGGACAGCTGAGGGGCGAAGTAGGGGATCCGTGGTCGCTCAGGCTAGTTGGCGTGGACGATTGAACGCATCACGAATGTCGTATCCTTATGTTCTCCTTGCATTTGATTCCGTACAGGAGGCATGAAATTTTCTTTCGCACCTCAGTGAACGATAAGTGGTCACAGCTGTTCTAACGGTTTTGTTATGTATGAAACATGCTTAATCCAAATGACAGGTACCCAAGCCAGCGTTATTTATACCTTGATCTAAGACAATGTGTATGGGATACGTGCATACCTGATGCAAACAGTTCTAATTGAGCCAAAAGTGACGTGTCGGTCTAACGTCTTCTAGTTACACACACACACACACACACACACACACACACACACACACACACACACACACACACACACACACACACACACACACACACACACACAAAACCTTACTTACACACTTTTACAGACATATCGACATACAAACAGACAGATAGACAAACATACAGATAGACAGGCAATAGGGCAGACATAGATAGACAGACAGACAGACAGACTGATCGATCGATGAATGAATGACTGAACAAAGGAAGGAGAGAAAGTGGAAGGCAGGGAAGGAAGGAAGGCAGGGAAGGAAGGAAGACAGGCATATATGAGACAATATGACATTAAGCTAAAAGAGAAAAAGGGAAGGGACAATTAAATCTACCGTTTCAAGCCACAGAAGATCAAAGTTACAAAATTACCAATTCATTTCTCATATATTTTTAATTTCACTGAAAAAAAATCAAGAACTAATGTATAAAGAGGAAAAAACTTTACACACAATGCGTTTGGTAAAGCGAGATTTACAATTCCTGGGGTCGAATAATCGACACACACGACTGAAGGATCATAAAGATGATACTGGAATAACAATAAAATACAAACTGGGTGACTGACAGTCACTGTACTAACACACACAGGATTGTATTTTGAAGATTTCTCGCTAAAATAGGCTGTGCACTTTGTAAAATTGTTAAGTTCCTTGTGAAGAAGCAGATTTTTTTTTTAAAAAGGTATTAAAATAAATGGCCGTTGATACAAAAACGAACAAAGGCTGCTGTTTTGAGACTTAAACATAAATAAACTAGATATTAATTCTAAGACTTAACGGATATCACTTAAAAGACAGCCGTGATAACTTGTGTGACACGTACCAGTTGACTTTTTGCACGCTTGTTTGGTTTCTTGGATAACCAAGAAACTGAGACCTGAAAGTAACTAAACAGTAACTGAAAAGTAGTTAGTTACCATTCAATGCAAAGTAATTGTAACAGTTACTTTGCTTGGAAAAAAAGTAAAGTAATTGTAACAATTACTCATTGGTTGTTTTTTTCAGAAAAGTAAAGTAACTTTAACATATTTACTCATATTTAATAAAAGTAACGTAATTGTTAAATTACTTTTACAAGTTACTTTTAACAAACCTGATAGTTAGATAGATAGCACTTTCCAATTACATTCGTTCTTCTTTTCCCACCCCTACAAAAGTTACTGTTTTGTCATCCCTGCCATAATTTTTTTCCGGAACAACTCCCATGTACTTTCTATATTTTTTTCTTTCATTTTTGCAACAACCTCCAACAACCTCTTTATGCCTCTCTGGATAACTTTTGCAACAATATTTTTGTTTGTTTATTTCTTGCAATAACTTCCACTACTGCTCTTTGTTGTTGTTTTTTTCACTTTTGCAAAACACTCACACACTTTTTTGTGTGTGTGTGTGTCATATGTAGAACAACTCTTCCGCAGTTTTTCTGTCATTTTTTTTAAACTTGCTCAGTGTTTGCAACAACTACCCCATACTTGCTTCTTTCTTTTCACTATTTTTTTTTTTTTGCAACAATTCCAACACACATCGTTGTTTTTCGTTTCATTTTTGCAACAGGATATACTTTCTTTGTTTTCTGTGTCATTTTAGCAACAGTTCCCATCTACTCTTTTTCTCTGGGTTTTTTTCTCAAGTTTTTTGTTTGTCTCAATTTTTGCAATACTCCAAAGCACTTTCTCTGTGGCTTGTTTATTGCAATTACTCCCACTTACTTTTTGGGAGGTATGCTTTTCTCCCATATCTTTGCAAAAACTGCAGTGTACATTTTTCGTTTTTTTTCCTTTCATTTGTGTAACAACTTCTACGTAATTTGTTTATCTATTCTATCCTGTTTTGTTTTGTTTGTTTTTTTAATGTTGTTACAATTCTTACATAATTTTTGTGCTTTTTTAATATTTGTAGAAATTACCACATTCTTGTTTTGACTGTCTAAAAAGTTTCATTTCTAAACCTTTATGGATTTTTTTTTTAAAAAGAAAAAAAACCATCCCTCTATACCCGTTCTTCAGACATTTTGAGTTGATGACACAATAAAAGCCAAATTCTTCTCTGCGGTGGTCCTGGCAATCCCACTTTTTTTCTCTTTTTGTCTTTCTTTTTTTTTACTCACCTTTTTTTTTTCTCTTCGTAACAATTCCTACATCATTCCAATTTGTTGTTGTTATTGTTGTTGTTGTTGTTGTTGTTGTGCTGTTTTTGTTGCAGTTGTTATTGTTGCTCAGTTGTAATAAGGGTATCTATTTTCAACCTCTACAACTTCATTAGCGCAAATCTTCCCTTTCTCCCATTTTCAAATCGGGCAAGCCATTGACATTCTACACAGAATCTGAAAACCTCCTTGTTTGAAAATCTCCATCTTCATAGCTTTCTCCCTAACAATAACAGTAGCTTATTCAGCTCAAGTATTTAAGTTACATTGGTGTATTATGTAGGGCGACAAATTTAGGAGACAAATAAATATATATTTATATTCTCATCGGATCTAGCACAAAAGTCCAACATCTTTGGGGCAAACGCAGGAACTTATTAATGACAAGTTACATTTATACTGTATCATTATAATTATGGCGGATATCTAAACAGCCACGTTCCAGCAGGTTCATTTATATTTTTGTTAATCTTGAGAACCTTTTCGCAGTTTTACATCAGCTGCGGTGATCAATAGTTATGTGTACTTTACAAAATTTGGGCGGTTGTCATAGTTTCTTTGTTGTTCTTAAATCTTCCCTGCTACTTTTTCTACTCACAACTCCTGCGAATTCTTTCAACGAGTTTTATTTTCCAGTCTACTTGGCTACATTTAATGTCCCCTAGGATCACTTGACCCTGTCTGGAGTAATTTGTAACCAATCTTCATGGACAGTTATTATTAAAGTGCGTCCAACAATATACGTTCTCGGATTTTCGCGAATATCTTTGATTTGTTTGGATCAATCTTCGCCAAATTTTGCATAGCCTCCTGTTTCAACTTGTCTTGATAGAAACATATTTTTTCATCTTTATACAGTTACAGATAAAAAAGTTTTCTTCATCAAAGTATATAAAAAACTCAAGACACTCGATTGTTTAAAATACAGAAGTTTTACAGTTTTCACAGTTGTCTTCTGTTGACATCAATTCCACATAAGAGCAAGTCCAAATACTTCAGGCAATGCAATGTTCTGTGTTTTAGCAGTCTAACGTTCTGTGTTCCGCAATTGAGACAAAACATTTTCTCCTCCCTCGTTGCTGTTTTTATCGCCGACCGCATCCGTTAAAAAGGACAAACTACTACGTCCACGACCAGAATTGACATAAAATAAAATACAACAGTCATCAGCAACTAATAGAAAGTCTCTTCGCTACCTCTGACCTCTTACTGTCCCCACCCCTTCCCTTCGTCATATTTTATCAAGAAGGGTGTACAGTTTGATGGCTCCATCTCGATGCATTTCACCCCCTCCCCTGTTTACACATCCAATAATACACACACTGATTTTGGCGCAGATTTTTTGGACTCCCGATTGTGCATCATTGTGCACAACCCAGTTTTTGTTCTGCGTAATGAACATGCCAAGCATTCTGATGCAAACAAAAGGCTTGGTCTACACAAACATTAAAAAAGCAGACTCACAACTATTAAAATCTTAATATATTTTTAACGTCATGCCTCGACAGTATGATCTAGGAGTCAAAGAAATAGCGCTCAAGGTACTAAACTATCACAAACGTGAGGCTATGAAAAATAGCCTTCAAATAGCATTAAAATATCCTTTGACACGCACCAGTGCCTGCACAGGCGTTACAAACACCACGCTTAGACGCTGGCACTCCAATCCCGATCACATTTGTGCAAGCCCTGTCTAGCAGCTCATGGCGTTGCTGTTATTCTATGTACTTTTGCTACTGCCATCCTATAAATTTATTTTTCATACAGATCTAGACTACGTTTTGAAGGAAACCATTTATGGGCTCTGGAAGCTAAAGGTTTGTAATACAAACTAGTAAATAATGAGGACAAATCGAGGCAGGCATTTGACAAATTTTAATGTTTTAATTAAGATGCATATATATTTGCTCTTGTGAGGAATTCAACCCATTATATTATCTGATGTTTCATCCGCGAACACGACCGCAGTGTTCTCTCACTCCCCCTATCATTTTGACTTTAGTCAAATGGAAGGTGAATAGAAATGCTGGTCGTTTCAACAAAAATTTCAAGTGACAGCTACTCATAAACTAAAGCTGGATGACTAAAGTTTGCGGTCGGTCATGTCAGAAAGATGGTGAAATAAAATTTTAAAAATATAGTCGGAAACAATGCACTGACTCCTTTCATGAAAATATGCTTGAACGTCTTATCTTCCTCGTCGTCGTCATCATCATCTAAGTTTAAATAAGATATAAACGTCCAATCATCATCTTTCTATATTAGAAGTTTACTCTTCTGTTGTCTTAAAATGACATGACAAAAAGCCAAGAAACACAAAGAGCATAAGCTAAAGTAGATTGAAAAGTTAAATATTATTACAGGAACAAAACAACCTTGATATTCGAATTTTGAAACATGCACTACAATTATCCGGATCAAAAATATTTGTGTTTAGAGAAGCTGCGTATCCTCACGTCATAATCCACGTAGCTGTAAACCACCTTATTTTCGCGATTTCCTGTGGGTCGAGTTTTTTATATAAGTTGATGAAGAAAACTTTTGTATTTCCATCTTCGTAACCGTCAAAAAATAGTTTCTTGTCAAGACAAATTGAAACAGGAGGCTATGCAAAATTTGGCGAAGATTGATCCAAACAAATCAAAGATATTCGCGAAAATCCGAGAACGTATATTGTTGGACGCACTATAGCATCCTTACTAATTTTATTTTCATAAATCGTCTTTTCATTCCTTGTTTTTTTAAATCCTCGGACACAGTGACTCTTAAATCTTCACCGGGTCTGCACTAAAAATACTCCTAGGCCTCTCCACTGCTTGGGGTGGGGCTGACAGTCAGGGGTTGAGAGTCGGTTGAGAGTCATTTTGACGTAGCTCAAGACAATTGATTACGTAAATCAACATGTTCACTGTACACGCTGGTTGGATATCACGTGCAACCAATGAAAAGGGCACATACTTTTTGATTGGTTCACAAGCCATGGTGACTATATTCGCGGAAGATATAAAAACGGCGAATTGGAAACAACAGCCGTCAAGTGTTGAACGAAGAACCCAACAAATCAGCAGACAAGCAGCAGAGGCATACAGAGGCAGAGACAGAAGAAAGGTATGACGATCACTATCATTGTCACCGCTGTAAATGATCTTTATCGTCATTATTCTCATCTTGCTTATCTTCAGTCCCGCATTCTAGTAATAGACATTATCTGAAACAAGGACAATCATTGGTACAATTCTGGTCCACGTAGCAAATGAAACGCTGGTAGGTATCTGCTTTACAGCCATAAAAATCCTCATTATATCTTCATAAAATTTCGCCCCTTTACTACTACAGTATTTCCTTCGCCCCAGCGCTTTCGAGAAGATGCAGCTTGAAAGTCGGGATTTTCACGCAGGAATGGCTGCCTTAACTGGTATAATATTCAATTTAGCGCCAGGCTGAGGCATGACGTCAAAAAGCAAGAGGCAAGCTAGCACTGGTTATGTTAAGACAATTATGAACATATGAAAATATCCCTTGGTTCAACATTTGACTCTTTCTTTTCAAACTTAAAGACCATGGATTGGATAACTACTCGACTTTAATCGCAATTTCTGTAATCAATCTTTAGAAAGACAGGATAAAGATTTAATAAAAGGAGCATCTGTCTGACCAATGTTTTGAGTTACTTTACGTTTGCAAGCACCAGTGTAGGTTGTCTGTGCTAGGTGGTCTGTGCGTTGTTTTTTTTCGCCTGCATGGTTTAGCCTATGATTCTGAAAATATAAAATTGTCATTTGTCTGAGGAGCACATTCAGCTATTTATACGCGCATAGCAGGATAGCATTTGATTGGCAGTACATCACTGTCTCAGGCAATGTTCTCTGCACTCAGGAGGCGGTGCTAGTTGCATCACTAGCCATAAATCAGTTAGCACGCAATGAAGAGCCGGTCAAGGAGCTGGCATATCGACGTGAATTTTATTTTGACACCCTTGTATCGGTCAGAGACGACCACGGAATATTTTGAAGAATACTTGTGAGACCTTTTGTGGTTTGGAAAGAAAGAACCTGTCTTCATGATCAAAAAGAAAAATGAAATGGACCATGGAATGGACATGCCAACTTGAGCACAGCAGCAGGAACGAGATAGGAAAGGGTGAATGAATGAGGACAATATATATGTATACAAGACATACATAATGTCCTTGTGGTGAAGAGAAAGAGAGAGAGAGAGAGAGAGAGAGAGAGAAAGTGAGAGAGAAAAAAAGGATAGAAGCAGTAGGTAAAAGAGAGGGACTGAGATAAAAGAAGAAAAAAAGCGTGATGGCAGGCAACGAACAGTGACTCAGGGGACAAGGATTCATCTCATTGTCCACTTTAATCGTGAAGACCGGTTCCTCCTTTCAAAACCTTCAAAAGCTTTCACGGGTATTTTACAGGATACTCCCTCGGTCATCTGTGACCAACATAACGGTGTCTAAAATATTTTTTGCCTCGATTTATCGGCTTTTTGACCACCTCCTGAAAGCATGTTGATAGGTTTATGACTACTGACGCAACCAGCACCGTCTTTAAGCGCAGAGAACATTGCCTGAGACAATGGTTAACTGCCAATTAAATCCTATCCTGCTGAGCGGCCTACAAATTATCTGGGAGTGCTCCTCAGGCAAATGATAATTTTATATTGTCAGAATCACGGAGGGAACTCATTAAGCCATACTGACAAACAAAACAGGACACAGACAACCATACATAGGATGTAGCAGAAATAAACAAAGAGACTACGAGAGACATAAAAATTTGTGGTAGCAAGAGGACAGTTAGGACACACAGAGATCATCAATTGCATGTGACTTTTTTATCTGACCCCAACCTTGGAATGAAGGCACCATCAACTTCACATGTAAAATGCATCCTGTACTTGATTAAATGGCAGATGTAAATGTCCTCTTAGTTTCAAATGCATCTACAGTTTTGACTAGCGTCGCTTTCTTGAGATGTGAAATCATTTCTTTTCTTTAATTTGTTTCTTCATATAGTGTATGTCTAATATTACAGCATTAAGACTCCTCTTGAAAATCCTTGAATCATGCCATAACCGAAAAGTACAGAAATTTCCAGTTGCTCTTGCAGTTTTAAGAGTCTGAATTAGAATCATTAAATTATGTCGGTTTCTCTCACTGGTACTTCTTTGATGTTGCCGTGGGCTATGATTGATTACTATTTACTATCAAGTGTCTGTTATTACTATTTTAATTTTATTTTCTACTGTTGATGTAATACTACAGCATCATATAAATAAAGATTTCAAACTGTTGCAACTGTACATTTCAGGGGGTTTGTATTAATTGGTGTTACCATGGACTTTGATCAATATACTAATATTGTCAGGGTGTGTGCCTGTTTGCCAGTACCTTATATGAAAATGAATAATGTAAAACAACATAGGAATAATCAGAGATAGTGCCACTAATGCCAGTTTCATTAATTTATAAATTTTAAAGTGAGGACTGTAGAAATTGCATAACTGGGGTTAAAGACAGAGCCACTTACTTGAGCAGTACATCTGAGATATACATTATAGTTTAGCAATGTCGAAATTAATTTCAACTTTTTCTTAAATATGTAATTATTAACTGTAAGCTATTCATTATCTATATTGATAAAACGCTTCAGCCAAATTTGTGTCACAGATTTCTTGGGGACTACGTAACGTAAAAGCATGCGGTTTTCACCTAAATTCGTAGAAAAATACACAAATGGTAACTATACACATCAGTCCTCTTTATTTTCTTTACCCTTTTAAAAAAAAGATTGTGTATAGCAACGAAATACAATCTCCGATAGATCTTTTCAATCCGCCCGATTCGCCAATCGTCCAACTTTTTCACGAAGCTAATGCATTCGTCTGTGATGCCTTTCGGTGCGCTAGGTATTCTTTCGCCGCTGGTACGTTGCCTGCCTGCCCATTTTAAAAATGGGGTGTTTGTCTTGTGATTAAATAACTTGTTCGTATCATTTTGTTTTAGCTGATTTTGGCTTTGTTATATTTATGAATTTGCATAGTAGATCTGCGGGCTGTCGCCTGCTGCTTAGTGCCTATCCTCATGGAATCATTTTCTAATCCCATGAACTGAACTGAGCTTGATCTGATCTTAGCAAAAACCAAGGTGAATTGAGCTGATCTGAAAAATGCACAGTTTTCTTGGAACTGAGCTAAACTTGATCTAAGACTAAGAGCATTTTTCCCTTAATGAACTGATATTGATCTGAACTGATTTTTTGGTTGAACTTGCCCAACCCTGGTGTGATCTAGCACTTATTTTTCAGGATAGCGGGGAAGGGGTAGGGGGGGGGGNNGGGGGGGGGGGCGTGAGGGGAGAAGTAGACATGTCTTTTGGTTTGCTCACAGTTTCTATTGGTTTTTTTTTTCTTTTGTCATAGTCAGTCATAATTAAATACGATACCATGAATCTTTATCACATAAAACAGTTTTGGCGTTGATGAAAACAAAAATGTAACGAAGATGTGAACGAAACAAGTTTTAAAAAATACTAGAACATGAACATCGGCTGACAAATTTTGTAAAAATAATGTCGAATGACTCAGCAAAGAGATTCGGTGTCGAACAAAAATAACAAAACCGTCATACTTTACTAGCACTAGCCTGATCCTAGCTATATAGAGAGTTTATTATCACCCTTAAATTTGATAGTCTTGTGCAGAGACTTTTAGGTTATTGGCACCTATAAGAGGGGCAAATCACTCATTGTGTACAACCCAATTAATCCGCTAATATACCAAATCCCCCTTTTTGGGGGCCCTGCGAGCCTGTATCACGTTGTAGAAATAGGTAAAATGACCTGTGATCTAAATAAAGCACCCAATTTTAAAGTTTTAGGTACAATATGAGCTTTCGAGATTAAAAAAAAAAAAACGTGTGTAGGCCTATATATTCGCACGAGGTCAAAACCAGCCAAATGAAAAATTAGGGACCAAATCAGAATCCGAGGTGACCTTTTTTGAAAGAAAAATCCAATGTCAAACTTCAACTTATTAAAAGTAAAACTGGAAACATGTATGATGCCCCAAACACAAAACATATTTATTTTTATCTAATGACAAAGATTTGACACAATTAGTTGTTTATCCAAGACGGATGCTCGACTTCTCATGTCCTAAGCCTTGGGCAGATCGTCTCCAGCTGGTCTTGTTTATTGACAAGGGTGTACTTTGTTGTCCCACACATGGACGCACTGTTGTTGTTGTTGTTGTTGTTGTTGTTGTTGTTGTTGTTGTTGTTGTTGCTGTTGTTGTTGTTGTTGCTGTTGTTGTTGTTGTTGTTGTTGCAATTTTGAAGCCAGGCAGTGAATATATTTCAGGTTTCAGTTTCAGTTTAGTTTATTATAGGCACTAGGCCAAAAGCATTCAATTTACATAGTACTTTACACAATTATGAGACATCAGTCACGCATCTTCATTCATGACCTCCAGCGTCTTCCTTCAGCATCCTTCACGCACCCTCATTCATCTACTCTCTCTCTTTCGCAGGGGCGAAGGCTGGCTTTCTCAACAGGGTAATCATAGTTGAACATGATTGTCACTTATAGACTAGTCACGTATGCGGTTTTAGTCGAAAGTGCTATAATATCCGTTCGTGGAGTCACATTTGATGTTCACAGTATGATACTGTAACACAAAGTATGGACTTAAAAAATCCGTAGGCATCATCACAATTCCTGAAAAGCTATAACAAAAGTCTGAGTAGTTAGAAACAGGTTGGCTGAAAAGGCACCAAAAAGTACAGATCAGTTACAGGGCCAGGATCGCACAAAAATACATGTATATTATCACTCACCAAGGTGTAATGACTCCAAAATTGTAGAATTTAGGTCCAATTAGGCTAGACCTAGCAGGCCTAGGCTAATAAACACAACATTGGGAACACGACCTTGCAGGAAAAACCAATCCAGACCGTAGGGGAGTGACAATCCGTCAAGCTTTAAAAAGAATGACCTTTGGTTGCTTGGGTAGCAGACTGACTAACATCTTTGGACACCCGCTCTATGCTCAGCGACTCCCTCCCTCTCCCCCGTTTCCACCTCTAGCCAAATATCCAGATCTAAAACAAGAAGATACCAATTTTATTGAAAGCGTAATTTTCGGCCCAGTCTACACCATGAAGCCTAGCCCACCTTTTTGCAAATGGGTAGGCCTATGTGAGTATTGCCACCGTCAAACCTTGCCGATTTTGAGAAAGGGGGGGCCAACTGAATTACTTTTCCAAGACGTTTTGTCATTCATGTTATTTCCCAAGAAGAATTTATGTTTATTTAATAAATTTGTTTGTATGTTTCATAAAGTCAGAAACCTCCTTCATAAAAAAAGTAAATGTACCCCAAGGTGCTTTCCCCAACCAAAGATTTTGGGATTCAGCTACATTCCACTATAAAATAGGCAACGTGGCAACACCAGCACTGGGCTTGTGAATGGAGATATGTGTGGTGAGACTGTTCATGTGGCTTTCTGCAAGTGTGGATTCATTTCTAAACTGAGCGAAAAATAAAAGTGGTCGTAAACTTGTGACTGAAGGCATGTCACTTGTCAGCAACAGTGTTAATTATTGTCGAATAAAGAGGCCCTTGATAATAATGAATTTCACTAAATGCTATAGAATAGTGTCTCGTTTTACCAATATGTTATTTTTGTTCCGCATCACATTAAACCGCAATAGGTGAAAGCTGTACCACAAATCAAGCGGAGACCTTGATTAGCAGCTCTTCTTTACTAGCCGGTGAAATTTCCTTGCTTTCATTGAGTTTTTTTGTGAGGCCACTCCACATTTGGCTATAGGGGTGTCCAGGTTCTTCTTTATCCCTATTAATCAGTGAATAGAGCAGAGAAAATTGGAGGGGTATCAGGTTCTGAACGTAGGTCAAAGTAAGAATAGGCCTGACAAAGAGCAAATAAATAGGATATCGGCGGTGTTCTTGTTTAACTTGCTACGAAGGCCTAGGTCGACCAACGGCATTTTCGGCTGGTAATCGGTGATTATTTGATTATATGGACCCTTCGCCTCTGCTCTTTCGCTCTGCTCTGCCTAGCTCTTCTCATTCTCTTTCCCTCTTTCCCGCTCACATACTTTCACCCTCTCCCACAGATCCTAATCTTCACGTTTTCAACACTCGTTC
>JAWQUT010000310.1:480068-491582 GCA_033807755.1 Ellobium chinense | reverse complement strand
AGCAAAGGTAAGTACCGTAACGAACGTTTCCAAACCGATCTAGTTCTTAGCAAAGGTAAGTAGCGTAACGAACGTTTCCAAACCGATCTAGTTTTTAGCGCAAACTGGCCTTCAACGAATTCAGAAGACTGCTAAGTCGGATTCAGAGAATGGGAGAGCCTCAGCCTGATACTGTTCTCCCTCTACGTCAACGTTTTGCTTGATTATCTTCGTACTAGGAATGAAAATCCCTTATTATGTTCGTAACAATGTGAGACAGTACATTAGTTTGTTTCTGATAACGTTTGCAGATGACACAGTCTTGTTGGCGAAATCTAAAAATCAGCTACAAACTTTACTACAAGATCACGAGAATTCTTGCAAACGTGGGAAGTTAAATATCAATGTCGACAAAACAAAAATCATGATCTTAGGAAAAGCTTACAGGAAACCCAAATTTATAATATGTAATCAGGAAGTGGAAGTTGTTAATAAATTAAGGCATCCGGGCAGGCCGTTCAGTACGAGTGGGAGTTTTATATAGAGCATGAAAGATAACATAGAGAGAGCTAGAAAAGCTGTTTACGCCTTATTTAGACAATGCAAAATGAATGACATTCCCATGGACTGTCAAAATGATCTATTTTCAAAAACTCTAGAGCCGATATCACTATACGGGCGTGAAATATGGGGCTTTCAAAAGTACATACATCTCGAACAGTTTAGACCTAAATATTTCAAAATTCTTTTGAAAGTGAAGTATAGTACTCCCAGCTATGTGATTTATGGCGAACTTGGTAAATTATAATTATCTACCCAAATAAATTCACGTATGATTTCATATTGGCGTAAACTTATTGCTGGGGAGAACGACAAACTTTCATACATTATTTATAAAACCATGCATGATAGAAAAACAAGTGGATTTGCAAATTTTCAGTGGCTAAATTATATTGAGAAGATTTTGCATGATACAGGTTGTTACTATGTCTGGACTACTCAACAAGATATTATACATTTTTGGAATACGCGAATTCTGACAAGAATTAAAGATCAGGATATACAGAAGTGCTATGAAAACCAGGACGAAAGTATTAAACATAGTAAATATATATGGTTGAAGAGTGAATGGCGTTGCGAGAGCTAGTTTGAAATATTATGTGCTAGAGATATATTCAGCTTAGTGAAATTTAGAACAAGCAATCGTAGATTACCAGTAGAAACCGGGCGATTTAAAAATATAGAGTAAAAAAACCGATTATGTCCGATACATCCAAAAACTGTGGGGATGAATACCACTCTTTATTTGAATGTGCTCATTTTGCAGAGGAAAGAATTAGATATTTATTAAATCATTTTGGACACAACCCAAATATGATAAAATATAGAGAATATAGAGAATTGTTAGGAACTACTGGATCAAAAAGGTTAAAAAATTTATATGCATCAATTAGACTATAGTGCGTCCAACAATATACGTTCTCGGATTTTCGCGAATATCTTGGATTTGTTTGGATCAATCTTCGCCAAATTTTGCATAGCCTCCTGTTTCAATTTGTCTTGACAAGAAACTATTTTTTGACGGTTACGAAGATGGAAATACAAAAGTTTTCTTCATCAACCTTTATAAAAAACTCGACCCACAGGTAATCGCGAAAATAAGGTGGTTTACAGCTACGTGGATTATGACGTGAGGATACGCAGCTTCTCTAAACATAAACATTTTTGATACGGATAATTGTAGTGCATGTTTCAAAATTCTAATATCAAGGTTGTTTTGTTCCTGTAATATTTAAATTTTCAATCTACTTAAGCTTATGTTCTTTGTGTTTCTTGGCTTTCTGTCATGTCATTTTAAGACAACAGAAGAGTAAATTTCTAATATAGAAAGATGATGATTGGACGTTTATATCTTATTTAAACTTAGATGATGATGACGACGACGAGGAAGATAAGACGTTCAAGCATATTTTCATGAAAGGAGTCAGTGCATTGTTTCTGACTATATTTTTAAAATTTTATTTCACCATCTTTCTGACATGACCGACCGCAAAATTTAATTTTAGTCATCCAGCTTTAGTTTATGAGTAGCTGTCACTTGAAATTTGTGTTGAAACGACCAGCATTTCTATTCACCTTGCATTTGACTAAAGTCAGAATGATAAGGGGAGTAAGTGAACATTGCGGCCGTGTTCGCGGATGAAACATCAGATAATATAATGGGTTGAATTCCTCACAAAAGCAAATATATATGCAGTTGTGAGTCTGCTTTTTTAATGTTTGTGTAGACCAGCCTTTTGTTTGCATCAGAATGCTTGGCATGTTCATTAATTACGCAGAACAAAAACTGGGATGTGCACAATGATGCACAATCGGGAGTCCAAAAAAATCTGCGCCAAAATCAGTGTGTGTATTATTGTATGTGTAAAAAGGGGAGAGGGTGAAATGCATCGAGATGGCGCCATCAAACTGTACACTCTTTGCGATAAAATATGACGAAGGGAAGGGATGGGGACCGTAAGAAGTCAGAGGTAGCAAAGAGACTTTCATTTAGTTGCTGATGACTGTTGTATTTTATTTTATGTCAATTCTGGTCGTGGACGTAGTAGTTTGTCCTTTTTAACGGATGCGGTCGGCGATAAAAACAGCAACGAGGGAGGAGAAAATGTTTTGTCTCAATTGCGGAACACAGAATGTGAGACTGCTAAAACAAAGAACATTGCATTGCCTGAAATATTTGGACTTGCTCTTATGTGGAACTGATGTCAACAGAAGACAACTGTGAAAACTGTAAAACTTCTGTATTTTAAACAATCGAGTGTCTTGAGTTTTTTATATACTTTAATGAAGAAAACTGTTTATCTGTAACTGTATAAAGATGAAAAAATATGTTTCTATCAAGACAAATTGAAACAGGAGGCTATGCAAAATTTGGCGAAGATAGATCCAAACAAATCAAAGATATTCGCGAAAATCCGAGAACGTCTATTATTGGACGCACTATAATAATGTCTCGTGTAAAATGATATCCTGAAAATGTGTGCGTGCCCTCTATTTTATTGTGTGTGTGTGTGTGTGTGTGTGTGTGTGTGTGGTGTGTGTGTGTGTGTGTGTGTGTGTGTGTGTGTGTGTGTGTGTGTGTGTGTTTTGCGCGTCTGTATGTTACGCTCGTCGCATTCTAAATGCTTTGCTTTGTATGTATCGTTTGCTCATATGTGTACTATGTATAATTTGAGCTAATAAAGCTGTTGTTAAGACTACAAACTACCCAATCCCATGTCCCCGCCATCGCATCCCACCCTACTTAGACGGGCTCGAAAAATAAACATTAAAGAAGTCAGTGCCATGAACGAAAGTCATGTTTACATGAGATCATTCCACAGAAAAAAGCCTGTCAGAGACAAAACGTATGTTTATGTAGAACTAGCCCTGTAACACCAGAGCGTGATCTCCCAGACTGTCCCCCTCACTGTTCTTATAAACTCAATCCCGGAGAATGCATGACTTTGCATGACTGAGACGAAGAAAAGGAAGAGGAAGAGGAAGAAGAGGTAGCCATAGCGGGGCGAGAGAGAGAGGGTTAGATAATGTAGCCTCCCAATTTTTCGACAGTAGAAGGCAACAAACAGGCAGTTACGGCCTTTCTGTTATCGCTGACTCATTAGGTGAAAACACTGGGAAAAACACAGGTCATCAACATAGATCTTATCATAACATCATTGAGAAATACTCACGTAATCTTTGCTGGACTTCGTCATGTGCTGTATGGTCAGCTGAGAACAAGCTTAGGAAGCCAAATATACGATTTAAGGACAACATCTTGAATCTTCAATACTGAATCTTTAAGGACACTGATAAAGCAAGGCTTTATTCCTGCTGCATAGACTTTGCCTCATGGAGGACCTATGCACATGGCAGGGCCTTCAGAGGCTCCAAAAGGAATAAGATATTTGAACATGAACGGTTACACACACTCAAATCTTTTTGCTATAGATCTAGATCTATTTTACTATCTCCCGCCCTAATTTTCCACTCACCAGTAATGGAGATAAGCATCTGATCTATAAAAAAATAAAAATACATTACATTTAATAGCCCATGACAAGTAAAGTTTATAACTATATGACGGTAACAAAATCCTGTGTGTGACTTTCTCATTTGCTTAATCTGCAGAAGGTGCTACGAATCTAAATTCGGCTTTGAGATTGACATTATTTTCTTGTGTTGTCTAATATTATAGATCTAGTCTTTTTTCCCCTCCTCTCTGCTAAAAACTCGCTCAAATGAGATAGGTGAAGTGCCTACGACTGGAGCTTTAAGTATCCTCACCGTGCTCTAGCTGTATTTGTTTGTATGTAAAGTAGGTAAAGTAGGTAGTCTAATCCCTTGCGGGAAGATCGAAGATGACTTTGTCGGATCCAATTAATTACTGTCGATGGTACATTCTACCTTCACTGTGCTGCAATAATGAGCAGTATAATTATTATATTATTGTCCTTTGGGCTGACTGCAAAGCTGAATGTCCCAATAATTAACATTATCCTTTTCAGGCTGCCTGCCAAGCAGAAGTTTACTAATAATTTATTTTGTCTTTATGGCTGCCTATGAAACTGAAGTCCCAATAATTAACGTTGTCTTTATCGATCAGGCTGTCTGCTAAAAAAAATTCCCCGAATAACTAACTTTGTCTTTTAGGATCCCTATGAAATTGACGGTTCCAATAGTTGGCACTGTCTTTTATCTAACGAAATTAAAGGTCCCAATAATTAATATTGTCTTTCAGGTTGACACTAAAGTTGACGCCTCAGTACTTAGTATTGTCTAACAGGTGCACGTGATGCTGACAATCTTCAGGGAAGGCACGGCCCTTATCCAGAGGCTGTAATGTACATGACTTGGTGTGCAACTTATTCCCATGAGTGCACTGAATTTCTATACAAAATTGCACACCAAAGTGCTGAATGGTGCATTCTTCTCCCTCAAGAGTGATGATCTTAGAACAAGTGTCATTAGCTATGACACCAGTTGTTCAAGACCACATATCTTAGACACCTTTATGCGTGATCCTATGAAGGCTTTTTTTTTTTTAAAAATTTTTTGTCTTGACGCAGAATTATCTGAAACTATAAACACCCATTGATGTTAAATGAAATAACTATTTATCTAGACAGGAAACTCGGGAAAAACCTTCATCAGATCATGCATAAAATGTCTAAGAGACATGGGTAAACTCTGGTGTCACACAACTAGTGCTATAGCTAATGACACTTGTCTTAAGATCATCACCCTTGAGGGAGGAGAATGCACCATTTAGCACTTTGGTGTGCAATTTTCTATAGAAATCCAGTGCACACATGGAGATAAGTTGCACACCAAGTCATGTGCATTACAGTCTCTGGATAAGGGTAGTGCCTTCCCTTAAGAATCAAGAAAATTTAAGTCTCAAAATTCTCTGATAAAGAGATCGTAAAAAATATAAACGAATTTTCGGATACATTAGGATATATGTTAGGCGACATGAGATGTGATTTTTATGAGCTCTTTAATGAGACATTATCTTTTTATCTTAGTGAAGCCTGGGCCAAGAGAAAACAGTTTTATAATATTTGATTCTAACACNAGTGCTATAGCTAATGACACTTGTCTTAAGATCATCACCCTTGAGGGAGGAGAATGCACCATTTAGCACTTTGGTGTGCAATTTTCTATAGAAATCCAGTGCACACATGGAGATAAGTTGCACACCAAGTCATGTGCATTACAGTCTCCGGATAAGGGTAGTGCCTTCCCTTAATAATTAACATTGTCTTTCATGCTGCTTGTAAAGCTGACGGTCTCAAAAAATAACATTGTCTTTCAGCATTTCTGTGAAGCTAAAGGTTCTAATGTGAGATTATTGGAGCTGACCTCGGAGGCACTGAGAGATTACGTCGCGGCTCAGATAAAGCCTAGCAAGACAAAAAGTGAGTTAGTTTAAAACGTTTCTGTGCAATCAATATTCTCTCCCTCTCTCTCTAGATTAAAAGTCTCTCTGCAATCAATATTCTCTCTCTCTAGATTAAAACATCTCTCTGCAATCAATATTCTCTCCCTCTCTCTAGATTAAAACGTCTCTCTGCCATCAATATTCTGCCCCCCTCTCTCTCTTTCTCTTTCGTTGAAGTCTAACCATTACATATGAAAGTGTGTGCTGCTTCCTTTTGCTAGTATACTTAATGCTGTATTATTCAGTCATTATTGTCTCTTTATCACCATTCAGCCTGGCTAGGAGGTACTGACGATGGTCATGAGAATAAATGGGTGTGGGCGGGCAGTAATGAAATGATTGCCGTTGACCGTTCTTGGTGGGGAAAAGCTCAACCTGACAACCGTCAAGGCAACGAAAACTGCTTGTTAATGAGATCTGATGAAAAACTCTATGACCACACTTGCAAGACCTCATTGTCTTTCTACTGTGAGAGCCCTATATTCTAGAGAGTGCCTCAAACGTCAACAGTGAGTTGCAGATTATGTTTTCAGGCAGACTGAATTAACGATGCTCTTCCTCTTACTTTAAATTCAAAATATTTTTTTTTTGCCAAAAGATTGTTGTTGTTGGACACCAGCTATATAATCAACAAAGCCTTTCAATGCTGGGTATGGACTGTCATCGATGAGTGTTACTCATAGTTCGCCATACTTTTGTCGAGAATGTTAGTCAGTCAAGAAGAATTTATCTAGACTAGACCTATAACTGGACAATCTTTCTGCATTCGATGGTGATAGGCTCTGACTTAGCCTTTCTTAATATATCCATTCCTTTTGTTTCCATTCATTAAATTGTGCACTTTACTTTTGCCTTACTATAAATGTTTCTGCCAGAAAAAAAAACATCACTGTACTCTTCAAATGACCATAATAAAGATGAAAATGTGCAGTTCGTTTCGTTTTATCTCTTCATCTTTCTTTACTCGAATGTGTTGCATGTGTGCAACGGTTGTTTGGTGATGTGCTGCTGACTAAAAAGTATAGGCCTGTCGCTGAATGTAAGTATACAAGATAGGTTATCGAACTGTTGAAGGGTAAAGCACTGGTGTAAATAGTTTTTCCTTCAGGGCACATGAAGGTTGTCACAGGTTACTAGACTAGTAACCTGGACGAAAACGCGGACAAATACGAAAACACACAAAACGGCCCAAAAACTCACAGAAGACGGGACGCGCACAAACAGACATTAACATTCACTCGCCCAGACATCCCATTAACGACATGAAACTTGCCTCTCAGGCTCATATTTAACAACAAAACGGAAGTACGTAAATATATTTAGAGTCGTCATACGACTGATATAAGGTCAAGTTACTACAGCACTGGCTTCAAGACTTAGCCCCACAATCACTCCGTCCACCCAGGCTCATACAAGCTAAGCTTCAGTGACAAGCTAATAATAATTATTTTACCCAGAGCATTCCTTGCTCTCAACAAAGCTTATAAGATAAACTGTAACATAACCAGAGCCTCCATGCTCTTAACCCAGCTACAAGACAAGCTGATGATATGATTCCGTGTAGGAAATAGAATTAGTAGTACATAACTCAAGGAAAGGTGCTCCCACTCTATAGGTCCTCCACGCCGCCATCTCCAGTATCTAGGCTGATGCTAAAGGCAGGCGTACATCCTGGGCCAAGCGCCCTCTTTATGACATCAGGGGAAAACGTCTTACGTTTCCCGCATTCAAAGCCTATAACAAGAGATTACAACAAAATTATTAATTTACTTATTTATCCTTACATGTTAAGTTATTTTCAGAGTACCTGGTTTTTCCATCCTCCTGGAAGTATCGCTAGAGAAGATCCATGCACTTTATTAAAACTGAGCATTCATCCTAATTTACTCGATGCACCTGAAAATCTCCAGTCATTCAAAGAAATCCATTCACCCTACAATAGAAAGCACTAGCACACAATCATTCAAATGAATATCTATTATATACACATTTCATTGGTTCTATCATGCGCTCCCAGGACTCGCGATCGTTATACTAGCTTTCCTACTAAGACTTGGCGGTAGACACTTGCATACACAACCAGTTGCTCAAAAATGTGATATAGCACGGCCTCCGTGTTTGCTCTCAGCCCTTTTTATAAGTCTAGTTTCCCCCGCTCACCTACTCCCAGACATTCGTAATCCGTGCGCACGAGATACATTGCAATCTACTCACTTTGTACAATGACCTCAGACCCCACACTGCAATCTACTCACTTTGTACAATGACCCCAGACCCCACACTGCAATCTACTCACTTTGTACAATGACCTCAGACCCCACACTGTAATCTACTTACTTTGTACAATGACCTCAGACCCCACACTGCAATCTACTCACTTTGTACAATGACCTCAGACCCCTGCACGACAAAACAAACTAAACAAACTATCGAGTCAACAGAACTCATAACTCGTGACAAAGGTGGATTTCAATCTTTGAAAAGAAATAAGGCCGAAATTGATTTGGAAAAAAGAAATCTTAGTGTAAGAAAACAATAGATAATAAACTTTCACTATAAAATAAAAACTGTTTGCTAAGTTGCCCATCGGATGCAACCACCTTTTTTTGTCACTAAAGGTATGAGGATACCAATGCTCTTTTCACTGTTGGCTATGTAAGGTTTTACACCTCTCATTAGCTTATCTAGGGGTCTCATGCCAAAATACTTTCCAGACATATGGTTTAGCTCTTCCTCCAAATTTTGACACAAAGAAAAAGCCCTCTAACCAATTAGATTTTGAGTTCCTAGGCAGTGAAGCAGGCTACCTAATATTTTAGGCCATTTCACTCAGTAAACAGGTTAACTTTACTCACCTAGCAACAACCACAAATTTTATACTTGAGTGGCTAAACCTCACCTACTCTGAGTCTACGTATGTATTTGCATTATATTTAAGCCTTTGAAATTCAAATCTAACCTCTTGCCCCCCTCCCTGGCCAGTTTTCTGATTTTATAGGGACTATTTAAACTTGCATATTTTTATGCCAGGTGCTGTTGGCATCTTCATACCTGAAACCGATGTATGGCTATTTTATTTACTTCCCTGTAGGCTCACAAATGATAAACTGACTGATAACCTAAGACTTATTAAAAATACTGTCTACATAGATATGAAAAGTCACAATGTGCGTTTCAAGAAATCTCAGAGCTGACTGTCGATCGAAAATGACCATGTTAGCTTTCTCCAACAGTTTTTAGCATGTTATAATCAGTTGTTGGGTCTTTGAAAAAGTTCACAATGTGTATAACGAATATATAAAAACCTCTTTTGACATACTTATGCCAGTCTATATTAAACTCTTTAATCAGATATTTGAGCATGGAATATACCCGGAAGCGTGGACTATAGGGGCCATTGTGCCTATCTACAAAAAGAAAGGAGATGCAAAAACCTAGAAAATTATAGGCCTATTACTCTACTAAGTTGCTTGAGCAAGTTGTTTACCTCAATACTCAATAGCAGACTGTCCAGTTATCTTTCGAATGCAGGGCTCCTAAGTGAAAACCAAGTGGGGTTTCGAACAGGCTACTCAGCTACAGACCATATATGTTCGTCCTGTCTGCGTAGCTGAAATATGCTGGAATTAAACATAAATCACTCTGTTGTGCCTTTATAGACCTGGCTAAGGCCTACGATTCTGTATGGAGGGAGGGCTGTTTCGGAAACTTATCGAGAACAGTATTAACGGAAATTTCTTAAAAACAGTACATTCCATGTATAGACAAACAAAATCGTTCATTAAAAGAAATGATACAGAGTGTTCAGAAACGTTTCCGTGTAAAGTCGGCATCAGGCAAGGAGAGAATCTCTCCTGCCTGGTCTTCTGCCTGTACCTTAATGATCTTGAAACTTTTCTTAGTGAACAAAATGTTAAAGGTATAGATGTGCTAGATAACGACAATTTAAACGTGTATCTCGAGCTCCTGACACTATTATATGCCGATGATACTGTACTGATAACAAGCATAGCGATATGAAGAAAGCTTTGGCAGCCTACTGGAAATACTGTGAAACATGGAAACTGAAAATTAATACTGAGAAAACAAAAATAATGATATTCGGAAGAAAGGGACGTAATGCTGAATTTTACATAGGAGCTGCAAAATTAGAAATAGTATCTGAATACAAATACATTGGGTAAAGTTTCAGTAAGAATAAAAAGTTTGTAAAAGCTAAAAAGTATAATATGGAAAAGGGTATGAAAGCCATGTACGGAATTGTGGCAAGAAGTAAAGCGTTGGACCTAGCTGTTAGTTGTCAAGTACACTTGTTTGATACACTCGTCAAACCAGTATTGCTATATGGATGTGAAATTTGGGGACACGAAGACATAATGATTATAGACAGAGTGCAGTTGAGATTTCTTAAGAAATTGCTTGGTGTAAATAATAATACTGCTTCCTTCCTTTTGCGTGGAGAAACGGGCTGCTTTCCACTACAATATGATGTTGAAAGAAAAATGATCGCATTCTGGTTAAAATTAGTGACTGGAAAAATTACGAAGTTGTCTAAAGTTATGTATGACGTGCTTTACCATTATCATCATATTAACTATACAACGTCTTTATGGTTATCAAAAATAGGGAAATTCTTAATCAATTGGGCCTCCACGAAATCTGGATTAGTCAAGGGCAGGCACTCTGTAGTAAAATAGCGTTAGCTGAAGTTGATAGACGATTGAGGGATAAGTTTATACAGAGATGGAGGGTAGAAGTAGAGAATTCAAGTAAAGGGAAGTTTTATAGATGTCTGAAACAGGAACTGAAATGTGAAGATTATCTGGACTTACTGTCATTTCGTGTCAGAAGAATAATTACACGATTTAGGACATGCAACCATAAGCTACCTATAGAAACGGGGAGATGGGAGGGAAAAGAGATAGAGAATAGAAAATGTTATTTCTGCAGTAGTCTAGGAGATGAATTCCATGTTTTATTTGAATGTGAACAGTTAATGACTGACCGGCACAGATTTTTGGATAGAAGATATTATGTACGACCCAACATGTTTAAGGCAAAGGAGCTGTTTGAGAGTAAGAAAACGAATGTTTTAGTTAAATTGGCTAAATTCATTGAAGTTGCGTTACAAACATTCCAATAACATGTATATAGCTATTAAGTATTTAGAAGAGAACAGAAGTGTATAAGGCCTGAATGGTTATTAGTAAAAGTGAGTGTTACATATTATTGTTAAATGTGAAATGTATGAGAACGTTGTGAATGCACGTGACTGTAACAATGCTTTGTGAACATGTGTGATGTTAGTAGCTGTTGTGCTTAAAATGTCATGTGCTGTCCCGTTGCATACTGTATTTTGCTCATGTGCCACGCTGTGGTCTGGGCTTATTCCTAATAAACTTGTTAAACTTGTTAAACTTGTTATTATTGCTATAGGCAATAATTCATCACACAACTTTGTATGTGTGTGTGCGTGTGTGTGTGTGTGTGTGTGTGTGTGTGTGTGTGTGTGTGTGTGTGTGTGTGTGTGTGTGTGTATGTGTGTGTGT
>JAWQUT010000310.1:468411-478945 GCA_033807755.1 Ellobium chinense | reverse complement strand
TGTGTGTGTGTGTGTGTGTGTGTGTGTGTGTGTGTGTGTGTGTGTGTGTGTGTGTGTGTGTGTGTGTGTGTGTGTGTGTGTGTGACAGACAGAGAGAGAGAGAGAGAGAGAGAGATGGAGAGGGGAGGGAAACAAGAGAGAGAGGGAAAAGAAAGGACGAGAAAAAAATGAAAAAAAAAACCAGTCTACAGCACATAGATCTAACTTCCATACAGATACAGGCTGGGTGGGAGTGGGTGGGGGAGGAGAAAGGGTCCCCGGAAGGGAGNGGCCACAAGGGAGAAGAAGTTTGAAAGACTGTCCGCATAGTCTAGATGATCTCCTTCGACCGCCATAATGTAAACATTATGTTTCCAAGAAGATACATACCAGGTACTAGCTGCTGATTAATGTTACTGGAACCTTTAAAATATTTTTTTCTTTCGACTCTATTAACATTTTGTGTTATTCTACAAATTTCAGTGTGATTTCAGGATATTTCTCCCATGGAGGTTAACGTAGTACCTTCTTTACTTATATAAATTTTGCCCGATATTTTAGGTGGAAGAAAAACGGGGACAACACCCAATGTTGTTTACAAATCTCTTTCAAAAGAGGTCATTTCAAATTCTGATTTGGTATCCAAACTCTTCCATTCAGCTGATTTTGTCTGCGTGCTAATACATAGGCTTAACACACTTTATTTTTTTTCTTTATCAAGAAGGCTCAAGTTGTACCTGAAACTTTGAAATTGAATGATTTATTTAAACCAAAGGTCATTTTATATATTTCTACTCCCTGGCACTAGCTGGCAGCCCCCTCCCCTCCCTCCCACAAAAAAAGGGAGAGTTTATATTTTAGCGGTTTTTTTGACATCATGCATACTGAATAATGACGGCGAACAGAGGGTGAAAATCCAACATTCCAGCGGTCTGTTCCCAGAAATGGTCAGGCGGAAGGAAAATATACGCTGTTTAAAGTTTTTGATAAAAATGATGTGGATTTTTTAGGCTGTCAAGCAAGTATCTGCTCCTGTCCCTTCAAAAAAAAAAAGAAACCGACCAGGAAGTGACTAAATCTGATTGCGTGGGAAAGTTTGATAAAGACGTTGCGTTGTTGCGTCCTGTTCGGTAAAGACTGAATAATTTATGTTTCGGAGTATTGAAGAAATACAATTCAGACATCTGAGCTGAAATGAGCGCCCTCTGGAAGGAAATGTAGAAGCAAGGGNTTGGAGGAGGGGGGAACGGGGAGAGGCGAGTAGGAATATGAGAGAGTTAGTGATAATGCAATACTGTCATGTCAGCTCTTGAAAGTCTCGGTGTCATCTAGATGAGAAAGTGATAGAGGAATGGAAATAAAATTCGTGATGTTGCAAGATGGCAAAATGTGGTATCAGTCATGGTGTCATCTAGATGAGAAAGTGATAGAGGAATGGAAATAAAATTCGTGATGTTGCAAGATGGCAAAATGTGGTATCAATCATGGTGTCATCTAGATGAGAAAGTGATAGAAGAATAGAAATAAAATTCGTGATGTTGCAGGATGGCAAAATGTGGTATCAATCATTTCATAGATTAATAACCCACAGTTTTGTCTTTAAATGGCACTTTAAAAAAAAAAACGTAATTGATTTCAGCTTGACGCCCTGGCTTTTTTGAAGCGTCTTTTGGTGTAGAATCTAAAATGTCGGGTGTCTTTTCTTAACCTGGGATGGACACGGGAACCCTGCCAGCACCAGGACTAAGTGTGCATGAGGGACATTAATGCGTCTTTGCAGTGTGTCGTATTCGTGTAATAGGCCTGTTGTATCGTATTGTATGATGTCGGCCTATGGCCTAATAAAACCTGAGAATTTGAACTTAATAACAGTCGAAATTAAATCTCTCGGGCTGGGTTGACTTTAGTTGCAGGAGCCAAATTGTAAAAGCTTCTTTCAGCCATTTAATAAAAATTTCTACTCGAACAACAGGAACGTTCTGAGATGGCCAAGACTAGTCTGCAGGTCTGGTGCCACCACTGTGCTCAAACTATATACTGTTTACGGTGGGGGTCCTTTGGTTAACTTTTTCACAGTTTTAAATTACATGAAAAGGGGTTAAAAATTTGGCCTTCTTTTGCAGATCACAGGTCCGCACAGATGAAATCCGCTGAAGCCATTGGGAAACACTGCTTACAACAATTATTTTTTTACACATTCAAAACTGAATTTCACCACTTTTGCGGTGTGGTTTCATGTTATATGATTATTGTCTATACAATCTATCCAAAGGACAGATTTTATATCTGCTACTTTCGACTCGGATAGTCCAGTTGTTTTGACCAATTAGGCTCCTGCAACCTTAATTAAGGCAAGGTGGGGACAGAAGGTGAGAAGTGCTGGGTAAGCCGCGGTCCTGATCCGGATTTCATGTGATCAAAGGACAGAAAGAAACGCATTAATTTTCCCCGTCAGATTTCACCTGCTTAGTGACATGTCCACATAATTGCATCTTTTGATATTTGCAACAATTTCTTCGGATGAACAATTCTGAACGAAGAGCAGACCTTGTCGCTTCATGGCAATCTTCTCTACACAGTTGAAACTGAGTGGGGTTGCGTTTAAGAGGAATCAATTTTGATATTAATCCCAGGTCGGTGTCAAAGAAAGTTCAGGTGGATGCCTCAAGGTATGAAGCTGTGGTCTGACAAAAGACAGGTGAGTTCCATAATCTGACGAGATGACAGTTAAATCGATAATATCAGTTATTTGATCCCGCGGTCAGTGGCATTGTACCATTGGATAGTTACCAACCGGTACAAAGAAAGAAAAAAAAAACGCCCTACTTTATCATGTGGCAAGAGGTGGTCACATATCCAGTACCAAAGTTTTCTCAAATGGTGGTAAGTTGTGAAATTCACCCCATCTTCAATTTCAGAATCAAACGATTGCTCCATTTGCTCCTTTATCTTAAGTATATGTTTATAAAATTTCATTCGTGTAGCTTTATTGGTTCCCCTACAATAAGCAATTATTCCAGTGAGGAGTTTTGTTGTTTTGTTTTGTTTTTTTCTCATGTTGGTCGGAATCTACATACATTTGTCTGTATTTAGTGTCCCCTAACATTGAGGAGAAATAATGTTTAAAATCCACAGGGCGACATGTAATAAGATGATAAACAGCTAGACTACAGAATTTTATAAAAATCGGAAAACTGAACGATAAAATAGTCAAAGGAATACACAGTGAGAGCATTTTGGACTGAGTGTCAAGCTGAATGGGGGTGCAAAGCAATATTGAAATACGAAAATAGACAGCAGACAGAGGTTGAAGTCTGTGATCATCTACGCCAGTTCTAGGAGATGAACAATGCCAAGGAAACTCTATATGGATATTGCTTGCATACTGAATAAAATAGACGAAATTAAATCGCAATTTGTTTTGCTCTGGATATTGCTTTTGGGCAAAGAGAAATTAAGGAAAATTAAAGAAACAGAATTATGGACCCTTAAAAACTTGAATTTTAAACGACCAGATGAAGAATTAGAATTCCAGGGTGCTGCCGAAAAGATTAGAGCTACTAATAGCTGTTTGAGGTATTGGAATTTTTAAGAGACCAGTTAAGAAAGTGGAATTTGAGGAACCAGCCGAGTACCAGCTGAGAAACAGCTAAGACTTCGACTTTCAAGGTCCAGCTTAAAAAATGAAATACTGAGGAACGGGCTGAACAACTGGAATTCCACCAGACCGGTTAAAAAATGGAATTCTGTTGGACCGGCTAAATAATTCAAATTCTAGGAGCCTGGTTTCGAAATTGGAATTCCAGGATACCGATTAAAACATTGGAATTCTGGTAGTCATGGCTAAGAAGGTGGAATTCCAGGAAACCTGCTAAGGAATGTCCATTCCAGAGGATCCTGCTACAAAACTCGAATCCAGACGACCAGTTAAAAAATTCGAATACCAGGGGATTGGCGAAAATATGTGATATGATCTCAGCAAAGAGTCTGCAAGGTATTCGGTCATATCTGCATTTAAATAGTCTAGTGTTCCTCCCTCTGACCGATTCTGAAGGCTCGACAGAGAATATTGAATAAGTTTGTTGTAATTCAAAATGAATCCATATAATGTTTTCTTATCAACTTGATAAGATTAATAAAACCCTAAAAATAAAACACAAAACGCTACATGTGAAAACTTGCCAACATGTACTCATGCAAAAATAATAATAATAATAATAATAATATAATGCGGTTTATAAGTCTTGTATTCAGGTTAATGCCTGCTCACGCGACTTCACACTATTATTACCCCGGCAGGCCAGTTCACTCTAGGACTTTCTCAACTTCCTGGGGCGTATACAGTGCCGCTGCCGTATGGGGGACGCTGATCACTAGCTTTCTGAAAATATAAATAAACAAATTAATTAATTAATTAATTAATAAACGAATATTTATTCTTTTTTAAATTATTTATTCTTAATAAATAAATGGTGATGTGGCGTGTTTGAGATATGGACTGGATGACCTTAAAAACAGCGCATGAGTAGCGGTGTTCCCTGATTTTGATACCGATGGTGATGACAATAAAGATGTGTTTGTAATATCTGCCGACTGCACTTCGATAAAAGCAGTTAAAAGTTCAAGAAATTATTACTACAAAAATCACAGTGGGCGAAGGATTCTTCTGGAATCGCAGATCAGATTAAATGGCTGCATGGCTATAA
The DNA here is from genome assembly GCA_033807755.1 of Ellobium chinense. Taxonomy (NCBI): domain Eukaryota; kingdom Metazoa; phylum Mollusca; class Gastropoda; order Ellobiida; family Ellobiidae; genus Ellobium; species Ellobium chinense. The sequence goes on along the minus strand of JAWQUT010000310.1, from coordinate 474,260 downwards.
TATATTCTAAAACAAGCTAAGGGGATGCGTTCAGTTGCAGGAGCCTAATTGGTCAAAAAAATTGGACTATCCGAGTCGATAGTAGCAGAGTATAAAATCTGGACAGATTGTGTAGAAATAATCATATAACATGAAACCACACCGCAAAAGTGGTGAAATTCAGTTTTGAATTTGTAAAAAAATAATTGTTGCAGGCCAGTGTTTCCCAATGGCTGCAGCGGATTTCATTTGTGCGGACCTGTGATCTGCAAAAGAAGGCCAAATTTTTAACCCCTTTTCATGTAATTTAAAATTGTGAAAAATCTGACTGAAGGATCCCCACCGTAAACAGTAAATAATTTGAGCACAGTGATGGCACCAGACCTGCAGACTAATCTTGGCCATCTCGGAAAATTCCTGTGGTTAGAGAAAAAAATTTTATTAAATGGCTCAAAGGAGCTTTTACAATTTGGCTCCTGCAACCTCAAGAGAAAGACTGCTGTTTCCTACCATAGACCTTTACCCTCAACATTACTGCTCTAACAAGCCAAGAATTGTTGTGAGGTCTTGATCGGAGTTTGACAATGACAAAACCTTGTAAAAATCTTCCAGTTATGGCTTTCTAGGTAGGTGAAAAAAGAGTGTGCATAGTAGATTATCGGACAGTATGTAGATCTAGACTTATTTTTTTGGATTCANTGGTGGGAATCGAACCCGCGACCTCTGCGTCGGCACCCATCGCCTTGCCGTCAGTTCGGAATCAGGTAGACGTCTGTACACGACCACGCCGCCACTCCTTGAAAACTTGCCAACATTTACTCATGCAATAATAAAAATAATAATATGATGCGGTTTATAAATCTCGTATCCAGGTTAGTGCCTGCTCACGTGACTTCACACTAATATTACCCCGGCAGGCCAGTTCACTCTAGGACTTTCTCAACTTCCTGGGGCGTATACAGTGCCCCTGCCGTATGGGGGACGCTGATCACTAGCTTTCTGAAAATATAAATAAATAAATAAATATTTATTCTTTTTTTTTATTATTTATTCTTAATAAATAAATGGTGGTGTGGCGTGGTTGAGATATGGACTGGATGACTTTAAAAACAGCGCATGAGTAGCGGTGTTCCCTGATTTTGATACCGATGGTGATGACAATAAAGATGTGTTTGTAATATCTGCCGACTGCACTTCAATAAAAGCAGTTAAAAGTTCAAGAAATTATTACTACAAAAATCATAGTGGGCGAAGGATTCTTCTTGGAATCGCAGATCATATCAATTGGCTGCATAGGCTATAATAATATTCTATAACAAAGCTACGGGGATACGTTCATGCAACGCCTATAGATTTCACTACGGAACACCTACATCTGTGAAATTAAACATGTTACCGTTGTTTTTTTATTTTGGTTGATGCCAAATTGCGCGGTGATCCTTGGTCTTTAGAGAGGCTTTTTATCTATAAAATACAATTCTTCTTTGTGAAAGTTCGTGTAACCGACAGTTGCTATTCTGAACTAAAACAAGTTATAATGTTGCTTTCTATGATCAGGATTCGGGGGCTCGAGAATCGCGGCACGTTTTTGTTTTTGTTTATTTGTCTGTCAACAGATATCCGGTTTCAGAAAATTAATTCGCTGTTAATGGATGTTGTTGCAAGTGTATATAAAATCCCTTTATAATGCGCTAAGAAAGTGTCACATGAAATACGCTATAGCTAAAAGTCTTTAAAAACATGGAACAAAATGCCAATGGAAACGGAACAAACACGGCTTTGTAAAGAGCTGCTTAAAATTTCGCTCATCCAAGAGCTTTGATGGGAAGGCGTTACAAGGCGCATTCAGGTGCGTCATGGAATTAATTACATTACATTAGGTAGGTAAGTCATTTAAATATCAGCTTCTTTTCATCTTTGGCAGTGTTAGTTAATTTGGCATGTATCATTTAAAGCACTCCACCCTTACTGATTTACGTGACAATGCAAAGCTGCGGAGCAGAAATGATAGGGGAAAAAGTAACAGATCTATAAACCAACGATCAATCATATTAAGAAGTTAGAGAGCGTGTCAAGAAGTTTTAATAACATAAATCGTTGCTGACATAACGGAGGTGTACTCTCTAATAATAGGTAGAACAAAATGTTACTTTCATTAAAACAAATGTCTACTGCACTGTGAAGTTGTTTCGAATTTTTCATTCACTAGTCCTTAAACAGCTTGATAAATAATCTGAATTTCTTGCTTTCTACCAATGATTAAAGTGTCGTTTAAGACTTCTAAGAATGAGGGGAACCGAATACTAATCAGTATTTATAGAGGAGAAGATTATAACTGTGATGAATCACTTTAAGATAACGCGAGAGAGGATTGCACGGGTGAGAGTAGTGCTTTTTAAAGACATATTAATGACAGGCTTGTCACACAGTGCTCAACAAATGTATATGAAAGAATGTTGACAAGGTTTTTAACTTGGAAAATATAAATTTTCCAGACTGTTCATTCTCATTTTCAACAAATATAATCCATAGTTCCAAGTGTCAGCTGAGAGGAGATTATTGATTAGGATTTTGAGAACTGTCCCTCACAAGGAACCACTTTCACATGTCAACAGAGGTTGTCAGCTATGGTTGAATATAATGAATGCAATAGATGTTTCTATAATTCTCCGTGTTTTAAGGAAGCAAGCAAGCACACGGAAATCTCCCCGGTGAATATTAAGTTAGATACAAGATCGATAAGCTGAAAGCCTCATGACAAGGTTTTGAAATATTACATGTTATTCTTGATGTTTTTCACCAAGGGGGAATTATTTTGGAGATTTTTGGAAGTCTTCGAATACATGGCGCCAAAATCTTAGCAACCATCCGGATGCCCATGGTATAACACTATAACAGTAATTTTCAAAACCAATGTTAGTTTCACAGCAACTCAGAGTGGTTTTTGACATTTAACATTTTCTGGACATAAAAGACAGCGTCCTAACATTACTTGAATTTCTAATTCCAAGTACTGGACTGTTCGGCATTTTTCGAAAATTCACTAAAACTTCATTATTAAACCACCACGCTCAGCCATGTCAGCTAATGACCAGTCTGACGATTCAGACTACTTTGGAGATGTTAAGAACGTGTCTGCCTCCACACTGCCCCCAAATGTTTTGGTTAGTGACAATGTACGCGTCATCATGCAATGGATCTTATACGGAATTCTCCTGACGATCATCGGCTGTTTTGGTGTGGTATCAAACATCATCAACATCATCTGCTTCGTCCGGGAAGGTCTAAAGGATCCGGTCAACGTCAGTTTACTGGGTAAAGTTGCCATGCAATGATAGAAATACCTCAAGAAGCTCAAACCAAATTATTATGGTCATACGGTGTTTTGTCGTAGCACGACAGAAAAAAACGGCTTAGAATACTGTCTGTTGAAATATCATAATTCTGATCATCTTTTTCAGGTGCCATATCGCCTGGCGAAGACGATAATAATAATAATAATAATAATAATAAAGGCATTTCTATAGCGCCTATTCCCGGTGAAGGGCTCTAAGCGCTTTACAGAACTGTTACATAGATTAACCCCTGCAAAACACATAAAGCTTCAAAGTAACATACACATCTTCAATAATTACACAACACAGCTTTCCAAAGTAATCAATCGAAACAGTCTTCCAACAGCCCTTATGGAAAATCATTTACATTTTATCAGGCATATTCAGTCTACAGGCCAAAATATTTAACAAAAAGTTACGTTTTTAGAGATATTTGAACATTTCAACAGTGTGAGCACCTCGGATGTTTTTAGTCAGGTTGTCAGTGGATCAGTGTATATAAAACACATCTCCAGTTTTTTTCATTTTGGTTTTTGGCACTTCAAATTTAATGAGACAGAATATTCTGATAGCAGGATCTAGATGGTTTATAAGGTTTCAGTAGTTCAGATAGGTAAGATGGTGACCTACCGTGGAAAGATTTGTAGCAAAACAGTGCTATCTTATATTCGATCCTTGATCTTAATGGCAGCCAATGAAGGGATCTTAAAATTGCTTCACTTGGGTCCCTGTTTGTCTTTTTCACAATTAATCGTGCTGCGTTATTCTGCATTCTCTGCAATCGGTCAAGTTTATCCTCAAAGATTCCAGCAAAAAGAGAGTTACAGTAATTTAGCCGTGACAGGACAAAAGCTGAAATCAGTGTTTTAGCTGATGCCTCATTCAAGAAAGGTCTTAGAGCACTTATTGTTCTAAGTTCGAGATACAAATTTTTTACGAGATGGCTTCATACGAGGTTTCATAGATAGTGTATTATCAAAGAATACTCCAAAGTTTTTTACCCTGTCATTTAGACGGATCGTCCTTCCACTGATACATGATACATCAACAGATCTTAGTTTGAAATTTGTGGAGCACAGCATAACCTCGGTTTTTCCATCGTTCATATTATGGACCCTTTCGCCTGTCTGTCAGCTGTCCACCTCAAAATGTCTCCAGTGATTTTATGATAGTCCATCCATCTCTCTTTGTCTTCCTCTGTTTAGTTTGTCATTCCATTTTTCAGTTGTCACCAGTTATCTATCTATCTATCTATCTATCTATCTATCTATCTATCTATCTATCTATCTATCCCCTCTGCTCAGCTCTCTCTCTCTTCACTCTCTCTCTCTCTCTCTCTNTCTCTCTCTCTCTCTCTCTCTCTCTCTCTCTCTCCCTCTCACCTTTTCTCTATCCCATCACAATTTTGTACCCACTGTCTGGTGCAGGGCTTTACAAATGCTGGAACTTTGGCACGTGCCCACTGTACCTATGCCTAAATTCCCCATTGCTTTGATGCCGTTCTGATAATCCATTCCTCCGTACCAGACCTTGACAACAAGGATACATGAAAAAATTATGAACACTACTGTTCCTCTACCTAACTGTCGCCTTTTCTTTGCACGTCTCCTTACACGTCCGTTAAATTGTTCGTCGTCTCCGAGGTTTTGTTCATTAATTTCTTTCATGAAAGCTTCTCTTAAAACCTGTGTCTCTGTTGCTCTTTCTGTCCATAATATGGAATAGGAATACTTTATTAGGCCATGGGCCAAAAAAACATTACATTGGCAAAAACATCAATACTCTATCATAATACACACAAACACCCACACACACACACACGCGCGCACACACACACACCCACACAGACACACACACACACACACAGACACACAGACACACACACACACACACACACACACACACACACACACACACACACACACACACATCTGCCTATGCTACAATCATATAATATAAATACACACCAAGAAATAATTCGATTTACATTAATAATACAGTCTGGCCATGATACATTATATAGGAATAAACACCAGGAAATACATCGAATTTCATTTGTAATACACTCTGTCTATGCAGTAGAAGTACGCACCAAGAAATTCTTAGTCTTACACCAGTATGCTACACCCATGCTACATTGCCATAGGAACACCATAGAATACTTCGAATTATTCCAGTAGTACAATCTGCATATATAGTACATGTCATAGGACAAGGCACCGGGAAATACTTTAACTTACATTAGTGGTACAATATGCCTATACTACATGTCATATAAGAAACATAGTACAATGAATTACATTAGTAGTGCAATCTGCCTAATCTACTTGTCACAGGAGTGAATTATAGTAAAATATGGCACAGTAATATTTTGAAATATATAATTTATATACCTTTACCATAATCGCTTAGTATATTGAAACAGAGTATGGCAATATTATTTAGTATGGTGACATTCTTCTCATTTAACATAGTCACAAATTTATACATACTTGGTCTGGTTTTCATGTATACAGGCAAATATTTCCTCTGCAC
>JAWQUT010000310.1:462447-468249 GCA_033807755.1 Ellobium chinense | reverse complement strand
TTGTATCGTGTAGTGTAGTGTAGTGTAGTGTAGTGTAGTGTAGTGTAGTGTAGTGTAGTGTCTGTAATGTCGTGTCGTGTCGTGTTGTGTTGTGTCGTGCCGATCGTGCCGTGTTGTGTCGTGCCGTAAAGTGTAGTGAAGTCACGTGTAGTGTTGTGTCGTATCGTGTAGTGTAGTGGAGTGGAGTGGAGTGGAGTGGAGTGCAGTGCAGTGCAGTGCAGTGTCGTGACGTGTCGTGTCGTGTCGTGTCGTGTTGTGTCGTGTCGTGTCGTGCCGTAAAGTGTAGTGAAATGTCGTGTCGTGTCGTGTCGATTAGACCGACGGATTTATAAAACAAACTCGTCGTTATTCACAGGTTTAGCCATGTCAGATCTTGCAAATATGGTGATATCCATATGTATAGCCATCTGGTACAACCCACTCACCGAGATGCTCCAGTTGCCTGTGGAAATGCTGGACTTCGTTTGGCTTGCTTTTGCCCCACCACACTTTCTGTTTACTGGGCTGTCTTCCTGGATCACTGCTCTTATCACGCTGGAGAGATGTTTATGTATTATTAAACCCGTGAAGGTAAATCTACTAATGATACTCTGTAAAATGTAAAACATACCTGTACGTTGTGAACATATATGAATGTACCAGTATGCTGTGAACATAATATGTGAATGTACCAGTATGTTGTGAACATATGTGAATGTACCAGTATGTTGTGAACATAATATGTAAATGTACCAGTTTGTGAGTGTACCAGTATGTTGTGAACATATGTGAATGTACCAGTACGTTGTGAACATATGTAAATGTATCAGTATGTTGTGAACATAATATGTGGATGTACCAGTATGTTGTGAACATATGTGAATGTACCAGTATGTTGTGAACATACGTGAATGTACCAGTGTCTTGTGAACATATGTGAATTACGTAGTTATAGTGCTTTGAATGTTTATGAGCTGTCCTGTCGAATATTATTTTTTGTCCATAAACCAAATTGTGGTCTGGGCTTACCCCTTCTAAATTGTTAAACTTAAACTTTGGAAACTGCCAGGAAGCTTTATAAAGTGTTTTGGAAAAATAAAAGAAACTTTTGTTTGAATGCGCCGCCCCGATAAATAAATAAATAAATCCAAATTTTACAGGAAAAGCAAACAAACAGAAAATCCTTTATTTTCGTAAAATTGCACTTCTGGGTGCTATTCTTTGGCGCTAAGCCCCATGTCCCGCTAGCCACTAGTGAATATGGTCCAGTCTCATAGGTTAAAAGATGTTGAACTACAATTAAAGAACAAGGTTTTGTCAGTTTTTGATGTTTTTTTTTTTACTGACATTACAAAATTCCGATCATGCTGGTTTAGAACCTTAACCCTCTAGTGCCCAGGTATAGAATTGCTGGAAGGAAAATTCTGAACATTCACATACACACTTCAAATGCCACTCAAAATACATATAAAACATTGATTTCAAACAATTTCAATATTTAATACGTGAAAAAATTTGGGTCAAATTTGGACCCCCGGGCACTGAAACATCGGTGCAATATTTGGACTACTGGGTTGTGTGGGATGCCAAATATGGACCAGTGGGCACTAGAGGGTTAAGGTTTGCATAAGTTTGTGAACAAGTGCCTGTCAAAAATGTGTGCAATTATAGACACATTACATTAAGAATATTTAGCAGGTGCCTGTCGTACTACTAAACTATTGAAGTTAGAAATCTGCATTAAATACACAACATGTGAGACATAATTATTGACAGTCCAACAACGTAGATACTCAGATTTCGGTCAGGATGGCATTTATCAAGGTAGTGCTACCAGTCTGCAATCTACTTCACATAGCTAGTGTAGGGCCCATTCTGAATATTATTTTGTTCAAAGGACACATATTGCATTGTACTTCTAAGGCTATGACAACAGTCGTTTTTCATCGAATTAGGCGTCCATAACCATGTGCACTGAAAATGTCTGGGGTTTTTTTATTTACAGGTGAAAAGTATGATCAGCCCTAAGCGTGTCGCTATTGTCATCCTTTGTATCTTCATCTTCATCACCTTCACGGTGTCTACTGTGTACTACGCCAGTGGACTTGCTTGGGTATTCTCCCCTGACCGCAACAGAACTATCCTCAGACTGGTCTTTACAGATAATCGCGCCGTTATTGAGCAGTTTTCCTACTCGGTTAATAATGGGCTCATTCCCTTTAGCGCGTATTTCATGATAATCGCCTGCACATTCACACTCGTTAGCAAACTGCGAAGCAAAGCCAAGTGGCGGATGACATGTACAGCTTCCGCCAGTGCGAACAGCATATCGAATCGAGATGAGAAAGTGGCCAAAATGGTGATGGCGATTTCGATACTATTCATCGTCTGTTTCACCCCGATGTGCGTCACGGTCATATCTGTGATTGCGATACCTGAACTAGCTGTGGATGGCCCGAATCAAAATTTGCTGTACATATATGGAGGAATTAGTATCGTCCTGGAGGGTACGAATTCGTCTGCGAATATATTTATCTACTATCGCATGAGCAGTAAATATAGGTCGACATTCAGAGCTTTATTTTGTTCTGGAAGTGTTGATACCGAACAACATCAAAAGTCATTTTCTATAAGCCGTCATCAAACGTGACAACAGAAGCTTGTCAAGAAATATACTTGGGGAAAAATAGTAGCCAGTTTCGTAACACTAATTGGAGAAACCTACAAGAAAAATATTAGTTACTGATACAGCTGGTCACACCACTTTTTTTTTTAATCTAGAGAACTTGCATACACATGATGGAATCATCGGTGCCACAGCTATTGCATCGGTGTTGAATTCACCCTTAACAGAGTTCAACATGCAGAGTTTATGTAATTCCTACAATAGTAAGAGATGACATCGTAAATGCGCAAGCTCTCAACTGCGAATTAGACTTTTTTTTTAAAAAACTTTTATTCGTTCATTGTCAATGATGGTGTACTGTCTAATTCATCGTGTCAGACACGCCTCTTGTTAAATGTTATTTTGACCACCCACATTCCGCCCCGTACAGTGTGGACATTACCGATTAAAAACTGAAACCTCAAATGTGCTCGGCGATTATAACGAATTTGGAAACCCCAAAAGCAAGTTGGCAAACTGGTCTCTTTCAAGCTGCAGAGGAAAAATGCGACTCTTTAGGATTTCTCAAGAAAGAGCTCGCTCTCAAGGATGCTGCCTATGGTATAATGTTGATCTTGTAGAAAGCTTGGACAGATTCTCTACTCTTGTAAATAAAATGAAATGAAATGAAATAAAATAATACAGAATTGTCAAACTCATACACACACATAAACAAACACACAGATGTATGCACAGACAGACACACACACACACACACACACACACACACACACACACACACACACACACACGCACACGCAGAGAAAATTCTTGGTTGAATACTGACTATTAATCCCCCATCTCCTAGTAACATGTAGTTGGTGACGCCGTAAAATTAAATCAGAACTGAGTAACCAATTGCACGCTCCTCATAAATGTCTTCTGTTAAAAAATAATTGGACGCCAAAACCAGGAAACAAACTCAAAATATGTGATGATAAAAGCCAGAACATGACAAGGAAATCTACCTTTACTACCCCGCAGTGCCAAACCCCTCTGGGTTCCATGGACCACAGGTTACTATAATCGTGATCGAAATCATCTCCCTTTCACTTGCAATGTCTAGTTTAGAGAACAAGAGGACAAAATATTCACCTTTCCTGATCGGCCAGCCGGACAAACAATCCTGCATTTGCCTTGGCCTAAGAGTGAGGCTTGAAAGCATGAACGACTGAGTAATGCTTACAGTTAATGGTAAACAAATGTTGTGATTGGAAATATAGCTGCAAAGCGAACAAACTGTGGACATCGGTTGATCTAGTTTAGCCACATGGACAGTTTTATATAGCTCTGTGTTAGACATGTCATGAGACTGTGGTAAGAGATGCCGTGTGGCTGACCACAATGAAACCACAAAGAAAGACCACGGAGATTGACGTGACCTGGTTTAATTCAGATTGCCACTAACCGGGTTCCATGATTTTAATTTCCTATTACAATGAATTAGCTGATATTCCAACCACAGTTTAGAAACATAATACAGGGAGCAAGGAATAGATCTGCTAGGCCAGACGGTCTTCTGGTTACAGAAGCCAAAGCCGGTTTGCCTTTTTAAGCCAATAAATTGTTTTCTCTAAGGTCACGTACAAGAAATTCTACACTCTCTAAGTCTTCCTTAGTAGTTTGGAGTATTCAAAGAGCTTATTAAATGACGCTTAAATATAGGTCTTTCATTTCGTTTTCGAGCTACGAGACGATACATCGAAAAGCTCAATAACATACTTGGAATGAGAAAATTTAACTTTGCTAATCTATTGACTTGACAGGCCGGTCATGACAGAGGCCAGTTATTTTTTTCTTTCTTCATTAATATCAATGATTGCCATTGTTAGACATGTCATGTGACAGTGGTAAGTGATGCTAAAACAAGCTAACTATTTCCCTAAAGACAGGTGCTCCGCATCGAAGGCCACACCGAAACCGAAGTGAATGACCCATACTTCAGGTTTAATTTACAAAATCAGGAGAGAATGCTTACTAATTCGCAGATAGGTTTACAAATCTGGGACTTATTCTGCATTACTGACTTCCTAAGGCAAACCCTATTTTCATCCAATTAGGAGTCTGAAACGTTCATGACTGGAAATGTCTAAGCGCATTTGCAATAAGTGACATACAGAGGATCTCCTCCGCAGTTCCGTTGCGAGATCAAAGAGTATCTCTCCCATTCTCTTCCACCTTCTCCTCCTCCTCTCTCCCTCCCCCCCTCCCCCACATTAACGAAAAACTGGGGGGAAAAAAATCAAAAATAGATGTGAGCTCCGAAGAAAAAAGCCTGTTTCGTACCGGAACAGGATAAAGAATTGCTGGATATTTCTGGTCGTATCAGAGCGTCAATTCGCTGGAGCCGACATGACAAGGAAGTGACGCAGGTTGTGCGATGTTGTCAAAGTTGTGTCGTGACGTATCGGATCAGACCTGTCGGCCCATACATAATCTTTGCGTTGACTCAATGCGCTGCGTTAACCATGGTGAACTCTGTTAATGTTTTGGGGGTTTCCCGTAGTTACCGCAGTGCGTTAAGCAACGTAATGATTTTGTAAGGGGCCACTGCTGTGCTCAAGGTTTGGCCCTGCTTACACTAAGATTAAGAAATAGAGGAAGTGCACCGTTGACTCAGTGTGGCTACACAGAGGAAATTATGCTATGCTGAGACATTTCGCTGAGCAGTCTGTGGTTTACACCTTACTGGATCTGTGGACAACTGGATCTAGTCATGACATTTGTGGATTGGGGCTCGCCTCCAGCTTTGGATCGGATCCTTCGTCGTTTACTTCCTTACCTACCTATGCCTTTTGTTTCTCTCTATCCATCATTCAGTCTTGCTACCTTCCTTCCTTCTTCCCTTTTTTTTCTTATTCTTCCTCTCTCTTTTCTTTTCTTCATTCCTCATTCATTTTGTTCCTAGAAAAAATTTAGATAATGCTTTATTCAACTTAAACTGGACATGTGTCTTGATCGTTGGTATACAGTGGGTTATCGCTAATATTATTCTATGCGTCGGTTGTGGAAAGAAGTAACATAGAAGGTTGTTTGAGAGAGAAATGAAGACGCACGAAAATAAAAGTGATTTGCATGAGAGACAATGAATGTTGACCAAGAAAAGTGACTGGTGATATCATTAACCATCAGTTCTAATCTATTTTTTTCTTCTTTCT
>JAWQUT010000310.1:452447-459947 GCA_033807755.1 Ellobium chinense | reverse complement strand
AGACTGTGCTTCCATACCCCGAGCGGAGAGACTGACTCGTAGATGCGCACACTTACCAAAATAAAAACAAAACAGATATAGTTTGGATGACTCACTGAGATGAGCCAGAAATATGTTCCCTAAACAGATGTGTCCTCAAAGAATTTTTAAATTTGGACTCTCTTGTTGCTTGCCTTAAAAATAATAGCAACGAGTTCCAGATGGAGGGAGTGTTAACACTAAAAATGATCTGTAGTTTAATTTCCTGGAATTAGCTTTGGTTCTATGGATGAAAATTGTGCTGGTCACTTAATCCCAGAGGTCGAGGTGGCTCGCAAGGCTCAATCAGACTGGCCAAATATGATGTAGCAGTATTATATAGACACTTATAGCATAGGACCGCGATCTTATAATTGATCCTTGCGTTTAAAGGGAGCTAGTCCAATCTTATTAGCATGGGAGTGACATGCTCTCTCTTTGACTTTTTTTTAAAACTATTCTTGCTGCGTTATTTTGACCACGCTATAGTTTGTGTAATATTTTATCGGGCATGTTGACCAGAAATGAATTACAGTAACCAAGCCTTGAAAATTTGAAAGATGATATTAGAATTCTGGCCGAGTCTTCGTTAGAGAAGGATGGCGGTTGCCCAGTTCTGCGTAATTCTAAGCAGAGGATCTTACAAAAATGAATGACATGATGTTGCATACGTATATAGTTTGATATCAAAAATCACTTCAAGCGTTCTGGCATCTTCCGACATTGATTTCCTCTCACCTCCAACGCATGTACTACTACATTCATCGAATGTGCCTGGCACAAAAGTTTAACTTGTTTAAATTCATACTTATCTTAACCTCACTGATACACTGATTCATGAGAGATAATAATGATAGTGTGGTCTTGTGTCTACTTACAATTGCGTATCATCAGTATACATAATTATTATTATGATAACTGACATATAACAATATTTTATATACGTTTGTATATTATCATATATATAATATATACGGAAATATCTGAAACATTTCTGGAGTTTTACATTCTTTGTTGTTGTTTTTTTATTATAAATATATTATGGTCCAGTAGCTGAAAACAGCTTATCCTTTGAGCATTTTGAGAAAAAAAAAACACCTTAGGTTATACATTAAGAAGACATAATTTTTTTTGTCATGTGGGTGTGTTCATGGGAAGCATTTCGGTTGCACACATCTTTAATGGGGTGCATTGTATAGCGCCTAATCTCCTACGTGGGAGACACTTAGACATATTTACATTCTCTCAGCACAAACACTCAGTTTATAGGAGCAGAATAAGTATGCAAAATACAGAATTCCACACACTCAAATGCGCGATAGAATAAGTATGCGAAATACAGAAATACGCACACTCAAATGCGCGAAAGAATAAGTATGCAAAATACTGAAATGGGTACACTCAAATGCGTGAACACACATACACGCACACATACACACCCACATACACAAACAAACATTACCACACATATACACATATACAAACACACACAAGCACACACATACACACACACATATATGCACACACATTGCATAGGTGGAACCGAGAAGCAGAGTCTCAGGTCAGGAGGGAACGCTGATTCCAGCCTCTGATACCAAAGACTGTAAACAAAGACTGTGCTCCCAAGCCTAAGCCCTAAAAGGAGATGCCCAGTCACAAAATAACATCTCATACAGCCACACGTTGGAGTTAAATCACCACGGTTAGACTAAGCAAAATAGCTTTAAAAAAGAATGCTTTTTTCCCCAACTCTTTTCAATTTTTTCTTGAGTGTAAGCTAAATATTGGAAACAAGATTCAGAACCTCGTAGTGCTCAACTTTCATATGCCAATGTTTTTTTTTAGAAGCGTGCTTTCGACCAACAGCTTTCTTGGCTGTAGAATAACAAGTGAACTACTAGACATTTCATTACGAAGTCACCAATGCCCATGAAATTTGACATTCACTTTTTCGGTCGACTTGTATGACGTCCTCAGTTTGACTAATTAGAGCAGCTTTATGGTTTTAAAAGTTAATACTTATTTTCAAACACTCATGCAACCTCCAACACTTTTTTTCATGTTGTTGAGACAAAAGTTGCTTCCCTTCATACGAGTCCACTAATAAAAAGTTATCCTACACTTAATTGTTGTCTTTCGTTTCACCGCCTCTTGGTGTTCAAGTAAGGCCATCCCATCCAAAGAATGTGTGTTATTTGTTGTTGCTGATATACACAACGTTGTTTAAGGCAGTTATTAGGGCGAAAGCCCATGTGTCGCTGGTTCGATAACAACAACAAGGCATTTATTGTCGTCTCTATCACCTTTCAGCCTGGCTAGGAGGAACTGACGATGGTCATGAAGAGTAGGTGTGAACAGACACTGGTGATAAGATGGATGTTGACCTTTCTTGGTGGGGCAGACATCAGCCTGCCAACAAGATAATGAAAACTGTTTGATAATGAGACCCGATGGAAAACTTGAGAACTATCCTTGCGGCAACATACTCCCCTACTAATGTGAGTCGGCTGAACTTTAGAGAGTGCCTTAACTGACAAGAATGAGTCGCAAATCACATTTTTAAACTATGGACTGGAACAACGATGCTCGTCCTCTTTCTTCAGTTTCATTTTTTTTCCACAAGGTTCTTGTTGGTTTCCAGCTTTTCAATCATTAAGGCTTCCCATCACTGAATACTGTATGGTCTCATACTTCGTCATACATTTGTTGAGGATGGCAGTCAGTCGAAAAGAATTCCTCTGGAGTAGATCTATAATTGGAAAAGCAAAAGCAATATAATTTTTCTTTGACATTAATCACGATGCATTCTGTAACTCAGCCTTTGCTATAATATTCATCCTTTTTGTTTCCAGTTCATTTAAATGTGCACTCTACATTTGCCTCACTTGAGGTGCCATGAAAAAAAAAAAAAAGAAACGCGCTTCAACTGAGCACAGTAAAGATGAAAATATGCATATCACTCGTTTTTTTCTTCACTTTTGTCATTTATGTCGCGTTGCATGTAATCAACGGTTGTTTGATGGGGGTATTGTAGTTTCAGCCCCAAAATTTTATGCCCCACAGCTAATTACTTAGAGAAGGTATACACATTCAGCGACAAAAGGCGGGGTCAAAATGCACGCTGATTTTTACTGTTGTAGAAATAGACAATACGGTTACAAGTCTAAAAACTTAATCAGATCAAGTGAAAGAAAGTTTTGTGTACGACTTTATGTCAGAGATGCCAGATGAAAACGATGTGAAGAGTTCGCAGATTACTTGATTCACAACTACATCACTGCTGATTCTGTCTTTCAACCTGTTTTCTGGGCGGAGCTTCCAAGCCATATGAAAATAACCACAAACGACACCGACTCTTATCACCCACGTCTAAATACCCAGTTTTCCAAGCATAATCCAAACATCGTTTTGTTCGTAGAATAAATCCAGCGAGAGCAAGCAGTAACATATATCAAAATAAGAGAGGAAATAGAATAAGTATGCGAAATACAGATAGATACACACTCAAATGCGCGTGTGACAAAAACAGACCCGAAAAAAATGTGAAACAGACTCTTCAAGCTTTGCTCAAGTATCAGAGGAGATAGAGGACCAGAGCTAAATTTATATCCATTCCCTACACCACAAGTATGCAGTTGTAGACACTTGATTTTATTGACTTCAATCATTTTCAAGCTTTTTATAAAGATTTGTTATAAGAATTTTATACCAGTTTCAAGTATTCATCAAAATTAACTTCTTCATCCTACTCTAAATCCAACTTCCACCTCTCCATCGGTGACCAGGATAACAGAGTCATTCTACCAAAATACTTTTAGTTCAATGTCTCTTGCAAACGGAAAAGGTAATGCATACTTTATAAATCAAGAAAAATACTAAATGAAACTCTATCCTCTTTTTTGAGTGGCTGAGCTCCTCCCAGTTTCGCTAAAACTGTGTGTCTTTGGCAATGTAAATGTATATGTAAGATCTGCTCAGTTTCGCTGCAACTATATATCAATTTCGCTGAAACTACACTCCTCGTTTGCTGGGGTTTTTTTGGTGATTTTCTTTTGTCATAAAATAGTATAGGATTACCTGTTGAAGGAAGAGAGAGTTATTTAATTTCTGAAGAAAAAAAGTACTGGTGTAAATAGTATTCCCTTCAGGGCACATGATGATGGATTTTATCTTTTGAAAAGAAATCGCACCTATGTTGATTTGGAATTAGGAAATATCAGTATAAGATAACAAAGCAAAAAAAAAATTTCCATCAAGACATGAAAACTGGTTGCTAGGTTGTCCATCAGTACAGACGTCTGTTTATATACTATCGTATAATACCTATTTATAATGTTAATCTAAGTGTTATTAATGTTGAAGTCCAAAGTCGTATCTTAAACACAGAAACAGTAAGAATACAAGGACAGAATAACAAACTATGGAATTATGGAAGTCCAGGAGACCGACTAAGACAATGGACTTCTGGTAGCCTAGCTAAGAACGTGGACTTCGAGGGGACCTGCTAGGAAAGGTCAATTCCAGAGGGACCGGCTGCGAAATTCGAATTCCAGGGGACCAGTTAAGAAATTCAAATAGCAGGGAACCTGCGAAATTATGTGATATAATATCAGCAACGAGTCGGCAAGCTATTCGGTATATCTCTATTTGAACAGCATTTTTCCCTCACACCGATTCAGAGGGCCTTGCAGAAGAATTGAATAATTTTGTTGTAATTCAAAATGAACGTACACATTGTTTTCTTAACAACTTGACTCGACAAATTAGAACCCACAAACATATATGCACACAAAACCCTCTATATCAATACAAGGCTAACGTGTACTCATAAATAAATACGTAAATAAATAAATAAATAAATAAATTGTGATGTGGCATGTTTCAGAGATGAGCTGAATGACTTTTAACTCAGCGCATGAGTATAGCGGTGTTCGTTGAATTTCACACCGACTTTAGTTTTTCTCTAAAGAGGCTTTCTACCTATAAAATGCTATTTTTCTTTCTGAAATTCCTGTAACCAACAGTTTCTGTTTGAAGTTGGCTAAAATAAATTATGATGTTGCTTCCCTTGATCAGTTTTCGGGGCTTGAACGTCAAGCCTTAGATATCCCGTATCAGAAAATTAATTCGTAATTCATGCAGGTCCGCACAATTCGAAAAATGGGTGTTGTTGTTATTATATATAAGACTCTACCAACTGCACTTGAAAAAGTATCACATAAAATATGCTATGGTATAAAATTCTATAAAAATATAGAGCAAAACCCCAAAGGAGACGGAACAAACATGGCTATGTGAAGAGTCTCTCAAAATCGGGCCCAATTGAGGGTAATGGTAGGAACCCGTAACAAGGCGCATTCAGACACGTCATGGAATGAGTTATATTACCCTGTATGGCGGATTCATGTAAATATTAGCTTCTTCGCATTGTTTTGGAGGTATTGGTTGACTTGGCAAGTGTCATTTAAATTATTCCACGCCCACTGATTTACGTGACAATAGAAAGCCGCGTTGCGGAGATGACGAGGACAAAAGTAGTAGATCTACTAACCAACGATCAATCAAATAAAGAATTTAGAGAAAGTGTCAAGGATTCTTGATACCATACATCGTTACTGAAAATTACGTAGGTGTACTTTTTAACATAGTTAGAACAAAAAGTTACTGTCATTAAAACAAAAGTCTACGGCATTGCGAAGTCGTTTCGAATTTTTCATTCACAGGTATTTAAGGGGCGTCATAAATAATCAGAATTTCTTGGTATTCCCAGTGATTAAAATGTCATTTAAGACAACAATGAACGGGTGGAATCGAATACCAACGGGTGTTTTTAAAGGAGAAGATTATAACTGTGATGAGTCACGTTAAGACAATAGGGAGGAGGATTGTACGGGTGAGAGTAGTGCTTTTCAAAACCATATTAATGACATCGCTTCTCTTTTAGTGCTCAAAATATATAATATGTGAAAGAATATTTACAAGGTATTAACCTACAAAACATAAATTTTCCTGACTGTTCATTCTCATTTTTCACAAATATAATCCATAGTTCCAAATGTCAGCATAGAGCAGATTATTGATTCGGGTCTTGAGGGCTGTCCCTCACATCCAGACAATGTCATGTGTCAACAGACGTTGTAAGCTAGGGTTGGACTTAATGTATACAATAGCCGTTTCTATAATTACGCGCGATTTAAGAAAGCAAGTAGGTAAAGAGAAATCTCACCGGTGAATGTTAAGTTAGATACAAAGTTAATAAATGGAAAGCCTCTTTACAAGGTTTTGAAATGATTACAAGTTATGCTTAATGTTTTTCATCAACGGAAAACTATTTTGGAGCTTTCTAGAAGTCTTCGAATAAGGCGGCCGCTCTAGGAGACTACACATGGCGTCAAAAACTAACCGACCATCCGGATGCTTTTAGCATAACAGTAATTTTAAAAACTAAATGCTGATTTCACAAAAACTCTGTCTTGACTCAAAAACTTTTTGGACATAAAAAAAACATCGTCTTAACATTACATGAATTTCTAATTCCACAATACTAATAGTATTGGACTGTTTGGCATGATTCGAAACTTCATTATTAAATCACCACGCTCAGCCATGTCTGCTACTGACCGGTCTAAAGATTCAAGTTACTTTGGAGACCTTAAGAACGTATCTGCCTCCACACTGCCCCCAAATGTTTTGGTTAGTGACAATGTACGCGTCATCATGCAATGGATCTTGTACGGGGTTCTCTTGACGATCATCGGCTGTTTTGGTGTGGTATCAAACATCATCAACTTCATCTGCTTCGTCCGGCAAGGTCTAAAGGATCCGGTCAACGTCAGTTTACTGGGTACAGCTGACATGCAACGACAAAACACCGAAAGACAATCAAAATATGATTTAACGCTGTTTTGTCGAGGCATAGCAGAGTCCGACTTAGACCATTGTCTATTAAAGATTCTTAAAGGGAGTCACTACCTTTTTTTCAGAAGTTGTAATGCACATGACAAGGCGTGCAATTTATCACCATGAATCCAGTGGATTTCTGTGAAAACTTTCACATCAAAGTGCCGAATGGTGCATTTTTCTCCCCCAAAGCTGATGATCTTAGAGCAATTGTCAATTATCATGGCACCTATTTTTTTTTATCCGTGATTTCATCCACGTCTTTTAGACACGCTTATGCATGATCGATCCTTTGGGGGGATTTTCCTTATTTTCTGTCTGGATGTAAAGTTACTTCATTTATCATCACGGGGTGTTGCTAGTTTCTGATAATATGTGTCAAGACAGAAAATCCAGAAAAGAGTAGTGTAATGTAGTGTAGTGTAGTGTAGTGTGGTGTGTTATGGTGTGGTGTGGTGTGGTGTGGTGTGGTGTGGTGTGGTGTGGTGTGGTGTAGTGTAGTGCGGTGCAGTGCGGTGTGGTGTGGTGTAGTGTGGTGTGGTGTGGTGTGGTGTGGTGTGGTGTGGTGTGGTGTGGTGTGGT